>APFE031376651.1:0-12318 GCA_000404065.3 Pinus taeda
AAGCCTCAACTTGAGTAGCATCAGTAGGCTTTGGGACTTCAGCATCTATGAACTCCTTCAACCCATTGTCATCTAACACCGCCTCCATCTTGTCTTTCCATGCAATATAATTCGAGCTGCCTTCAAGGACATACTCCAATCGCAATCTATTGAAAGACATTTTAACTTCGACACGAAGAAAAAACTGCTGCAAATTCGAATTCCACCAGCTCAAAGCTCAACCGCTTCTGATCTAAAATTCGTGAGAATTAGGTATTTCTCATACAAAGATTGACTATATGGGCATTCACCGGATATCTCAATATCCCAAAGAAGTATGAATCCATAGGCTACCTGGCCCGATTATAGACTCTACCTAAAGAAATAAAACATAATCACTTTATGAATAATAGATCTGATGATAAATCCTCGCTTTGATATCATGTAGAACTTTTTCTACAAATGAACCAGCTCTCATACCATGTAGAAATTTTGAATAATATGACACTTATTCACAGAGATTATCCTAATTATACACTATTTGCGGAATCATGCATAATACATAACATCCTCTACATTGATAATAATTTTTCAGTATTAAAGAAACAATCGCATGTGCACATTGAAGCATCAATCCCACATATCAACACAGTATGTACTGGGGAAAGCATACAGCTAAAAACCCCTCAACTATCTATATATTATATTTATTGAGAACATGTAACAATACATAGTACAATACTCCTCGCAAGTACTCAGTACTATCTCCACCTGTTACACACAAACTAGATTAGATCAGAATCAATCACTGGCTCAAATCTCCTCCGTTGTTTGCCTGCCTCCACCGCGCAATACCTGTTGAGAATAGAATCAAGAATCAGCTCCAAATTCGAATTCCCTTTTCCTATACCATGAAATCCTCATTGGCAATACTCGATCCATTGATTGTGCAAATCCATGCACATCTATAGTCACAAATGATAGTAGACTCCACCCTTTCACCCACCTCTAACACTTGTCTCCACTGAATTGTCCATGCACTAAGGTAACTGATGTATTCTTTAGTTGATTTATGAGTTAATAATTAGTGAATTAATTAATAATTAATTCACACCACTCATCTCTAGTGTATTTGTCAGTTAGACTAAATACAACTAGTTCAACTAAGTCAAACTGAACACAACTCCACTTTCAACTCTATTGGATACATTTATACCCATAGGTTTCATATTTCATGATTGGAAAATTCAAATGCCAAATATGCTCTACTTTGCTGACTCAAAGATCCCATATTTCCAAGGAAAAGCAAGGTGTGTACATGCCTCATGCCTATTAAAGTTTTGATGGATGGTCCAACAGTCTAATCTGGATCATGCCATGTTTCAATTTTTTGTCATAGAATAGAGAAAGGAATCTGTCCAAACTGTTTAATCTTGGTAGATCAGTAGCTAGGCAGAGAAACTAAAGTTCCCAACTGCTTAATCTGGGAACTTGGAAGAAATAAGGGTAGTGCTAGATAGGAAATCAAAGAAAAAAGCCAATGGAAAAGAAAAGGCACATAGAGGGTCTGCAAGTCCAAGTGCACCCTCCAAGAAGAAACAAAAAATGCTAGGCAAAATAGTTGGGTAGGTAGATGGGGTTGCAGAAGTGGTGTTTCTTCCAAGATGGAACTTTGCCAACCAAATACAAGGAAAACAACACAATGGAGCATGTCTAACTTCCCTTTTTCCCTTTGTTTACCACTCACTACTAACATCCCTTCACAAGATGTGTTTACAAGAGAGATGCGGGTTTTATATTGGTTCTTATGGCCTTTAGAAGCCACATTTCTTGTGTAAAGTTCTTTTCATTTTGATCTACTCTTCAAGCTAAGTTGTTTTCAAGAAAACTTAGTGATATCACTCTTCATTCACCTTCCCCCTCCATATTGACCTCTAACTTGTATTATTTAACTCCCTATGTCACCCTTTCCATACTACTATAACACCATGGTGTATAAATCCTAAGCATTGTATAAATACCCCTTCCTTGGCATTATAGCCATATGGTTCACTACTAGGGAATTGGATTAACACCTGGTTAAGCCCAAGAACCCAAGCCTTACCTCTCTGTCTCCATCAGAACTCATGCTACCCATTCAATCCTTCATTTTTCCCTAAAAACCTTGGAAAAACACCTTTTTACCCTTATACCCGCTCAAAAGTGAAAAAATGCCTAAAAACCCACTTTCCCCGCCTTATCCTAAGGTCGGGACCAATGTCCGCTCTTTATATGAAAATTTCATCGAAAAAACCGTTTTATCCTAAGTTTTGGTACCCTGAGTGATTTTGTGAATAAAACTTTCATAAACCATGGTTTTCACCTTTTTTCCAAAGTTTACGGTTGTATGTAATATAACGAAGAAATACATTATGAAACCATTGAATTCGTTAATGTTCCAAAGGGTCCCGCCGGGCGCAACTTCCGAAGAAAACTATTATTTAAATCCCGCCCGACAACCATATCCTCCGTGCGACTCAAGTGCCCGATAGCCGTCCGATCGAGGTCTTTAAATCCAACGGTAGACGTAGATTTCGGAGGGGCCCCGACGTCTGATAGATATCATCCGATATCTGTCAGACGCTGATGTCATGCGGGGTCCACGCGTCGCCCCCAAAATCCATCGGAGCCCCCTCTGACAGATTCCCCGCCGTATAAGAGGTAGCCCGATATCGTGCCACATGTCTACCTACGTCCGCACCCTCGTACCGCCTATGTCAGCGCCACGACCGCGCGCCCCGCCCACCACTGGTCCACCTGTCCGCCACCTCACCGCCCCCGTGGACCGGTCTTAGGCCGCCACGTCACCTAATGACCTCATGCTGACGTCATCCAACCCGGACCCGCTTGCTGACGTCATTTAAAAAAAGGTGCCAATGACCCGAAAAAGCCATATTTTGTCAAAAATTACGCGTTTTTTGCACTTTTTTGCAAAAACATTTTTGCGCTCTCTGCATGCGGTTCACGACGAAAATTCACCAACCTGCTCAAAACAAACCGAAGATCGTCAGCGCGCCTACCCACCAGCTTTTCCGACCTAGGCCATCCATCTACCAGGTACTTGTCCATGAAAACCTCTTTGAAACCTGGTTTTTCTCTGTAATTGCTAAAAACACCTTAAGCACAGAAAACGCTTAAAAATTCACCAGAAAACTACTCATACCCTGCTCCCTCTTCAAAAATTGACGGTCGAATTTTACTAGCCGAGCTGTTTTAGACTGAATTTTCAGTAAAAACCTGCATCTCCTCATTCGCGCAGTCGTGAACTAGAACCCATAAACTACACTCAATCACCAAGAAAGGTCTGCTAAACACAATAACTTGCCTTCTCAAGGAACCAAAACAATATTTCAATTGTTGTGGACTTGTCCTGTTACCTTGCATTTTAAATTTCCCTCTTCACTCAGGTAGTGCTCTTCCGGCCCAAGAAATAGAAGTTTACTTACCAATTAGAATCCAAACAACCATGGAGACTCTAGTTGCACAAGTTTCCCTCAATGTTGCTCCCCTAAATGCCCCCCAGAGAGAGTTGGAGTGGCAAGACTTGGCAGACCTAGACTACCAAATCTCAGAGGACTCCTCATCAAAATGCAATTTCCACCTTCATCTACTAAATGAGCTTAAGGCCAGACATAAGGATGGGACAGACATACTAGGCCTTTGGGATTCCTTCCTCCCAATATTCAAGCCCCCTCAGGTCAACCAGTTCCCTAACCTGATTCATCTATGTGCTGTCTGCTATGAACCCATGCAAAGGGTTGTGCTTGACCCTACAGGTGCAGTGGTATTCTACATGACCCTTGAGGCCATCAGAGAGATGTTGCAGTTCAAGACCCAGAAGAAATTGGTCCCCTTGTCTCTAATGGATTTGATCAACCAAGGAACCAAGATACTAACAAATGCATAGATCCTGAAGCTCAACCAATTATTCATTACAAACTCTGACACAGTGCTGCACCCTCCTATTTTTGATGTCTACCTCAATCAACTGGGTGTAGATCTTGCATACATGATTAGTTCATTTTGGGGTACAAGTCACTGGAATTTATTAAGGAAACTGTTCTAGTAATGATGACTATGTTCTCCCCAGGCAAAACTCCAATCTGTTATGACTATGCCACATATGTTTCAGATAAGATGCATGAACAGTTCTTGAACCTATCCAGAGAGAAGGTGTTCAGATACACCTCCTACATCTACCACCTCATCATGTATTATCAATATGAGAAGTTCTCCTTTCAGATTAAGAGAACTGATGCAGCAAGCAATCCAAGGTCAGTGGTGTACTGGACCTCGGTGTTTCACCTCAGCACACACTCTCCATATACATACTATGAGTTCATATACCTCTTCATCCATCCAGCCATGTCTTTATTCTTAAGCTCACCTCCTCCAAGACTGACTGATGAGATGCAGAGGATTCTGCAACTATCCATGGTGTACAGCATAGGGGATTTGTATTTTTACCAACACTACACTGTAATCAGAATATATGAGTGTGAGTTACGCCCATACAGATTGCCTAAGTATGTGCCTATGAGACTGTTTGCCCTAGAATATTTCAGGCAATTTGACAATGCTGATATGATACACTTTGCAGGCAAGGGCAAGAAGGCACAGCTAAAGGTAAAAAATTAGTTGGGCCACCTTGTCTTAAACAAAAAGGAGGGCTGGAAAGAAGCTGACAGGAAACTAGAAAGCCTTGGTCTAAAAACCAGCTTCTTTTGGAAGCCCTATGACCCTAATATGACCATATCCTTAAGAAGGCTAAAATACAAGCTCTCTAGCTATGAACATGTGAGCATGCCCTACATAGAAAGACATGCCAACCAACCAAAATGGAGAACGAACACACTCGAGGAACCAGTCACTTAAGAAGAATTGAATCAAAGAGCTAGAAGGCATCTATTGAAAATGGCTGACTTGGAATCTCCTTCACAGGTATTTACTCTGCCAAAGCCTCAAGCAGGAGCAGTGGCCTCATCATCTGCAGCGCATCAAGAGGCAGTACAAACCATAGGCCAGGCTCAGAGCAAAGGCAAGGAGAAGGATATGGAAGAGCCACAGGCACAACAGGGTCATGTACAGCCACCTCAACAGGAACAGTAGCAAAAGGACCAACAGGTGCAGGGGGAACAAACAACAGAGGCCCCAATGGCCACCCAGCAGCAGCCAGCACAGATGGCACCCCCAAGGAAAGACTCAAGAATTGACTCATATGTCCTCCAAACCCCTCAAAGGGAGGATGTGAGCAGGAAAAGAGATAGGGAAACGCCCCTTACTGCATCACCAGAGAAGAGGCAAAGACTGAATCCCTTCTCTGAAGAAGAGATGCCAATGGGGCAGACTTCAGGAACAGGCCTGCCCAGCATGGAGGCCTCAGCCAGCTCTTTACAACAAGAGCAAGACAGGGCAACAGTAGGAGAGGTGAGCTCCTCAGCACAAAGGAGGGGAGGTGAGAAAAGCATTAAGCAGCAATTTAAAGATATCAAGAACAGAAATGAACCAATAAAGCTGCAACTCTACAATCACCTATTGAATATGGCTCCTACCAACCAGCAAAGGCTCATGTCTGCATTTGATGCACATGAAGGGAAAATGATCATGAGCCACTTTACACCAACAGTGCAGCAACCACAATCAGCTGCAGATTACATCAGGACCAATCTGGAGGTCATATCAAAAGACATCCACCCAATGGATCAAATAGAGTTGCACAAACAAACGGGTGAGATGGTCTATGCCACATTGGCAGACAAGACCCTAGTAAATTACAGGCTGCAGTATAGCTTGAATAACACTGATGCACAACTTGAGTTGGAAAGGGATTCCTCTCAAGCCAAGGACAATAGGATCAAAGCTCTAGAAGAAATTATAATAGAGCTTGGACATGATCCTAAAGACGTGAAGGTTGTGCAAGAAATCCTGAAGCTAAGGGATGCTGATATGGCAGCATTAAAAAAGATGCTAAAAATCCCAGCAACTCTTCACCCACAAACAGAAGAGGTTGCCCAGCAAAGGCAGAAAAAGGATGCAGCTGCTCTACTAATGACACTATACAAAGAGCTTGTCCAAACTCAGGAAAAGCTGCAGGAATCAGAGGCCACATTAGAGGCAGCATTACAGCAAAAGGAGGTAGGGCAAACCTCATAGCCACCTCCAGAAACAATAAATCTTGAGGAAATCCCTCAAGCCACTGCCCCTCCCAGCCAACAGGTACAGCAGGCAGCACCAATGACCTCAACACCAACAATAGAGCATGTTGAAAGGCTTGATATGCAAAAGCTGAGGAATGAAATTCAAGTTTTGGAGTCTCAGATGTCTGAGCTGAATCAAGCCAAGGACACTCTGGAAAAAGTAAATGAAAAATATGACAAGTCCAAACAGAATGTGGCTGAGAGAGAGAGGGAGGTAAAGACCCTCAAGAAAATGATAGCTGATCTAGAAAAAGAGCTCACATTAGACAAAGTCACATCTGAGCTCAAAAGGGTCATATGGGGCCACATTGGCCAATCTATTATAGATCAGTGGGAATATATTGAGGCCATCCATGAGCAAATAATGCTCATTGAGAAAGCACATAAAGAGATACAACGAGCAAGGGCATCTCTAGGCAGTATGCCTGAGATTGCCAATAAAATGAAAAATGTGCTAAATTACAGAACCAGCTCCCAGCTCATAAAAATGGGAATTGGAAACAGGACAGAGACTATCTCACTAATAAAAAGGGTCCTGACATTGAGAAGCCTGGTCCAGACCCTGGAGCGAAGAGTCCAGGACATGCAAGCAGACATCAACAAGTTTCAGAACAGGTTTTTGGCATTGCAAAATAGAGGTCTGCCTAGTCTGCTGGAACCATCAGGAAAGTTACTCTCACATGAGAAATATGCCAAGAGAGTAAACATTTTTGCACTAAATCGGATTTCAGAAGAAGCAAGCTCATCAACAGAAACAAGACCCATAACACGGCAGATCCTCTTTAACAGAGTAGAAAATCTATTTTTTATTATGAATGAGATTACACCTTTGTTTGATGAGCCTCCTCATTTTTATAAATATACAGAGGCCGATGAGACCATGGGGTCAATTTTGAAGCATCAATTGCCTGCACCAGATGTGTGGGAAGATTTGATAAGATTACTGTTAAATCAAAGTCAGTAATTGTAATTTTTCTTTTTGAAAATATTTAAATTTTCATACACAGGAAGATAAAGACACATCAGCAGGTATGCAGAAAGAGGCTGAGCCATCTCAGCACAAGTATTCGGCCACCACATTAGCATCAACAATTACAGGTGACAGGGCCGAGTAGCTACAGAAAGATACAGCTGCACAGACACGTCATTCAGCAGTTACACCAAAGCGCTCAACCGACTCCGTGAGCTCCAAAGGTCAAAATTGTTCTGGCAGGAGTTAAGAGCCTTTAAAGTTCATTAAAGATTGTAGTAACTTCTCATCTGCAATCTCTGTACGAGTTAATGAAGATATTTTCCCTCTCAGATGACTCAATGCCTGAGATATTTTGTAATAGACTTTTATATATTCCCCCTCGCATTTGTTAGCAGGGGTTGGAGATCGGATGTAAAAAATCTTTTGATATCTATTCCGCTTCTCTTCTACTGTAAATCTTCATAGAATTAATACAAAGGATGATGGAATTTCCAAAGCTCTGTGTCTCTTGATGTCTTGCTGGTGTATGGCTAAATGTTGCAGGATTCCTGCGTATCTCATGACTCAATAAGTTTCCTTGTTACTCTTTGTTATATGTTTGTTATATTTCGTATATCATTCATGTTTCCCATGTTTTAGATATCTAATAGCAAGGAAAAAGAATAGTCTCAGGATTTAATCACAGATTACCCTGAACTCAATCTAAGCTATTTTAAATGTTTTCCTCAGTTATGGTAATGAAAGTGTAATTCTTAATTGCTATCTTTCACACTATATCATCACAGTGATCTATTGTTTCAGGAGTTCAAGTTTTGCTCCTGAGGAATACATCCCTTTCTCACATCCCAACTTAGTGAAGAATTCTTAACTGCTTTTCACTGGTTGTTCACACTTCATTATCACAATCTACAGTTTGTTTCATGAAATATATAAAGGCCCTACAATTCCAGCTGCACCAAGTCAGGATCTCAAGAAACCAACAGCCACAGACTCCATTGCCCAATGGATTAGTTCACCTGCAGAGAACATTTCAAAACTATCACAAATCATCCTCCCAACCAAACACAAAACAAACAAACCTTTAGCTCATAACTAGCCTAAAATCTCCACAAGACAGAGACAAACCCAACAGAGAGAGCCCTCTCTGATTACAGCTGGGCTAGAAGCTGTAATCCAAAGATTGGTTAGTGGTTACCCCGGCCGTATTCCCTTGGGAGTCATAGGGAACAACCTGGGTGATAACATAAATGGCGACTCCGCTGGGGAACTCTTCAGGATTTAGAAAATGTTGTATGTCTGCCGAAAATTACACTTGAAATCTGAATATCGATTAAGAAGCCTTCAAAGCTATCTCTGTAGCAACACTCACAGCCTCAAGGAAGAGTTGATTTAGATATCCTTTATACTCATTTGCAGATACACAAAGTCTTTTCAAAATCCTCTACAGTCCTTGCTATACAAATCTTTTTCAAAATCTTGAAAGGACTAGCTCAGACGCTGGCTGCCAAGAAGAACCTTCGGTACACTAGGGCTAATCCTGACTCAAACCCTCCTACTGTCTTTGAAAATCCTAATACAATCTCCAAACTCATTAAGAAGCAGCAAGGGCTAGATAATCTTGCTGACCTTAGTCTAGAGACAGTTCACCCCAACCCCATTTCCACTCCAATCAAAGTACTTTTCCGTTCCACCCCTAATTCCCCTAGTTGTCCATCCACATCTCAAAGCCCTCCACCCACATCTTCTTCCCCCACACATACCCCATTGACCAACACTCTAAATCCTTCCATACCTATTACCCATGTGGTACCCACTGTTCCTTTTATCCCAGTTATCCTTGTCAATCCCCAAAACCTTGTGAATATGGCTATGATGTATGCACCTCTGCAATTACCTGCCAATCCTGTGGCTCTACCTCAGGATTACCAAGCCAAAATCTCATATTTTGACTCCACTGGCCCTTACTCTGCTATTCAACATGCTAAGAGAATGCAAGATCATTTTGAAAACTATGAGATAGATGATGAGAGTGTTAGGATGAGAATCTTTTTCCAAAGCTTAACAGGTGATGTTCGAACTTGGTTTAGATCACTTCCTGCAAATACCATCACCACCCCTGATGAGCTCTACCAATCCTTCACAAACAGATGGGAGAAAAAGAAGGATCCCCTACATATAGTTGGTGAATATGACATGATTAAGAGAGGTCCTCAAGAGACAGTTCTGGAGTACTATGCCAGGTTTAATAATGTATATAATGCAAGACCCCAAAACCTACGACCTCCCCCTGATATGGCCTTATACAAATTCCCTGATGGATTTGACCCTGATATGGCTTACTAGTTAAAATAAAGAGCCCCCCAAAACCTTGAAGAAGCTCAGAAGGTTGTTGTCACAGTTGAGGCAAACCTGATTGCTAAGAGGAACAGGGCTAGATTAGAAAAGAGAGTGGCCTTTAAAGAGGAACCCTCAGCCTTTGACCAGAAATTAGATGCAATAATTTCTAGTATGAAGAGGTTGGGGGACAGGGTAGAATCTGTGGAAAGGAAGTCTTCATGGGAAGCATCACCAAACAACTCCAACAGGAATCCAAACTTTAGGAGGAATCAGAACCCTAATGTGGGTAAGGCTAATAATGATCCAAAAATAAGACCTCCATTTCAAGAAAACTATGCTGAAACATCCACATCAGAGGAGCAAGTGGATGATACCCATATCCACCTAATGGGTCTTGATGATGAGCACCAAGTCTTCCTAAGTCAAGAAGATCATGAAGAAGAAGACAGTAAACAATTCCAAACAAAGTCAGGTGAATCATTTGATTTCAAACAAGGCTATGACACAGCTGTCTATGAAGTCCATAAACATTACAAACTAAGAAGTAGGACTGTAAACATATCAAAGCCTGAAAAAACCAAGAATAGACTGCAGCCCAAGATTTCCATAATAACAGAACCAATGAATACAACTGATTCACTCACAAAGGAAGTAACTATTGAAGAAGTTACTGAACAAATACAAAATCCACCAGCTACATCATCCGTACATCCCAATCCAAGCAAAAGGCCTCAAGAGGTGAATGAAAAACACAAACCCCAAGATCAAGAAGAAACCTTGCCAAACAAAGAAAAAGGGGTCACCCATAGCACTAAGGTCCAAACTAAGAAACCCTTTGACTTGGAAGCCGAAATTGGCAAACTAAAAATAGCCATTCCTCTTGCTGAGCTAGCTAAACATGATATCTATAAACAACAGATTGAGAAGTCCCTTCAACTCACTCAAAGTAAAGACAATGTAAATGTGTTGGATGTCACCCCTGAATTACTGTTTGGTCCAGAGGTTGATGGGAAAACAACAGGCACAGGGATATTACCATTTTATGTTAGCTTGCATATCCATGACAAGATATTACATAATGCAATGTTTGACTCAGGTGCCTCTCATAACCTGATGCCAAAATCAGTCATGGAAAGGCTGAATTTAGATATTACTAGGCCATATAAGGATCTATTCTCATTTGGTTCCAGCCAAGTTAAATGTCTATGCCTGATAAAAGACTTATGTGTATCCCTGGTCCAATACCCAAATAAAACAATCTTGATGGATGTTGTTGTTGCTGATATCCCACCCAAGTATGGGATGTTATTATCAAGATCATGGGGGGCTAAACTTCAAGGGTCCCTTCAATTGGAAATGTCATATGCTACAATTACAGTCTTTGGTCAACCCAAGAGACTATACAGAGAATCACTCATGAGGTACATGGTCAGCACTGAGGAAAAACCTTAAAATTTCCCCATATATGATGTCCATTCTGACATAGACTCATATATTTTTTTCAATGACAATACAGGTAACACAAACAATGAAGAAATCCAGATAATCAAAACAGATCAGAATATCAATGAAGGAAATCCTGACTTAGAAACATTGGTTGAGTCTAAAGATGGAAGTATTCTGGAGGACAAGTCAAATAATGATCAAACTAAGACACCTAAACAAGATCAGGAGTCTAACAAACAAATTGCTCCCCTAGAAACAAAGCTGATCCTACCAAATGGGAAAATTTCCCTAGAAATCAAACTAAATGAAGGACCTAAACTTAAACCCATAAGTCCACACCACAGAGATATCATTCAACCTCCCCTAGAATCCTATGGTTCCTAGAATTCGATGGATCAATGAACAAATTAAGGGCAGGAGCTGGAGTTTGGATACATAATAAACAAAACAGCCATGCAGAAGGCAGAGCCTATAGACTAAACTTCAAATGCACTAATAACATGGCTGAGTATGAAGCTCTCCTACTAAGCCTCAAATTAATACAATCCCTACAAGCCATGAAAATATCAATCTTAGGAGACTCTGACCTAGTTATCCAACAAGTGAAAGGCAATTTTGTTACCAATGACAAAAGACTCAGATCTTATAGGTCCGCTGCCACTGAGCTACTAGAGTCCTTCACCGAATTCCAATCACCAAAATTCCTAGGGCTCAAAACCTTCGTGCTCATAGTTTAGCCATGTTTGCAAGTACCTGCAAGCTTCCTTTTGAGCCCCATCACTGCTTCACAGCTGAAGTAAAACACAGACCATCTGTCCCAAACAATGTTAAGGACTGCAGGTGTTTCATGATGACACACAAATCAACAATTTTCTGACTTTACTAGAAGAGTTTTCAGGTCTAAACATAGACACTGAGACAGCAAGTCAATCACAAATACTTGAGACAGAAAATCAACCACAAATACATGTTAAACACAATAACCAAGCAATATCACCCAAAACAGCTAATCAAATGCTACATCCTACAATCTTCAACCAACACAACATACAAGAAATCCAACAAGGTAAATATGAGGATATAGCTGATTAATAAACTGGAGGTGATACAATATAAGATATATTTCTTCCAATAGGTTTTAGGCTCCTATTGAAAGACGATTTTTGACTCCAAGATGTTCCATAAAACCAAAAATTGCAGCCCTGAACACAAAACATATGAAGAAGCATAAAATTGGGACGTTGAACAACCATAAATTCATAAAAACTATCTGCTGCAGTTACCCCCTGACCTATATAACCCAAATACATTGATAATCTTTTTAAGGAAGTTTCAAGATGGTGTTTG
>APFE031376676.1:3246-21654 GCA_000404065.3 Pinus taeda
CCCCCTATTGAGACTATACCACGGATACCGAAAGGTTCTGCTAAACGCGCGACTATCAATCCTAACGCTAGGGGCACCCAGAATTATTCCATTGTGGAGGATCTAGCCCAGAGTCCATGCACCATGTCCGCTTTAGAGGTTCTCCAGTCGTGTCCGTCTCAGCGAAGTGCTTTACTCTCGGAAATTGGGGCAGTTGATCCAACCAACTCTTTAGTGCTCACTTTTGACATGTTAAATGTCAAAAAGTGACTCCCTCATCACATGGCTTTCTAGATAAATTCTACATACCGAAAGATTAATATTTTTTGCACTGTTATTGATGAAGGAGCTTCCACGTGCGTCATGTCGATATCTTTTTGGCAGGCCATTGGATCTCCTTCGGTTGTTCCTTCACCTACCCTTCAGATTGTGTTTGATGGGCATTCTCATAGGCCGCATGGGATTATCCCGGCCTTTCCTATATGTGTTGGAGGAAAGGTCGTCAATGTTGAAGTAGAGGTCATAGATGCTAACCTAGACTATAATCTCCTCTTGGGTAGGAATTGAGTATACGAGATGGATGCCATCGTTTCAACTCTATTTCGTGTCATCTGCTTTCCTCATGAAGGGAAAATCGTTAAGGTTGATCAATTGGATTATTGTCCAATTGATCCTCAAGCAAATTCTGACTCTATTGTCCCCTTAGTGGATAACCCTCGCCCACCTACGGAGAATCTAGGAGTTGGGATGTATTCCCCATTTATGGGTACCTTTGAGTTTCCCTCTCCTATCGCTCGAATCAATGTCATTTCATCATCCAAGGAGTCTCCTCGAGAAGGGTTCTTCTGAACTCATTATTTTTCGGACCCTTGGACCTTGCCTTCACCTATGACCACATTAGTTGAAGGACAAGTAAATGGAATGGAATCCCCTATGTCTGCGGCTGAGCTTAGATACCAGTCTATCGTTAACTCTGCAGACGACCAATCCGCTCCTTCTTCCGAAGAGGAGTTTGAGGGTTATGTGGCCCCGACATGGGCCTTTGATTCCACCTCCACCTTGGACTACTTAGATACGGTTTTACCTTCTGAAGAAGCAATCCTCAAAGTGATGATGGCTTTAGATCAACCTTGGGAAGACTTACACCATCGTTCATATTTCCTTCCTCCATTGCAGGAAGTGGAAGCTAGGTTCTCCAAGCTATTCACTAGTGATGTTTGTAAGATATCGAATCCTTTGGCTCCAGCACACTTTCGTGCTGAAGGTAATATGCCGGTGATCTTAGAAATGATATTTATAAACATCTTTAGGGACCTTAACGTGATTAATAATCTCTTCATCGGAATTGAATGTTCCCCTGAAGAAGTGAAAATTTACACCGACCTTTTCAAGGAATTTTGAGACGTATTTGCTTGGTCTTATGAGGAAATGCCTGGCATTGATCCTTCTATAGTTCAGCATGAGATCAAGGCGTATGAAAATGCTAAGATGGTTTGTCAAACACTTTGACTGGTTAATCCTAGGAAAGTGCCAGCCATTAAAGCCGAAGTAGAGAAGCTGCTCCAGGCGAGTTTTATATACCCTGTTCCTCTTACTGATTGGGTTTCTAATCCAGTCCCTGTAGATAGAAAGCAAGGAACAATCCGAGTATGCATCAACTTTAGGGACTTAAACAAAGCTTGTCCGAAAGATAATTACCCCACGCCATTCATTGATCATGTTATTGACGAGTGTGTGAGTAATGAGATTTTTTCCTTCATGGACGGTTCTTCTAGTCATAATAAAATTTCCATCCATCCTGAAGATCAACATAAGATGACTTTTATATGTCCCTGGGTACCTTTGCATACAAAAAGATGTCGTTTGGTCTCAAAAATGTTGGAGCCACTTTCCAGCGGGCCATGTCATATGCTTTCCACGACATCAAACATATCATCGAAGCATACTTGGATGATATCGCTGCTCGTTCTCGAAAAAGAACTGATCATCCCAGTCACCTTCAAATGCTTTTTGAGTGATGTCATTTTTATAAAATCCCGTTGAATCCCAACAAGTGCGTTTTCGCGGTTACGTTTGATCGGTTGTTAGTGTTCATCATGTCAAATGAAGGGATTAGGGTTGATCCCTTCAAGGTAGAGGCAATAGTCCAGTTGCCTCCCCTGTCCTCCATCCGACAACTTCAAAGTCTTCAAGGGAAGGCTAATTTCCTAAGATGGTTTATAGCGAACTATGCCGAGATCACCAAAGGTTTATGCATTTGCTCCGCAAAGGGGTTACATTCATGTGGGATGACTTTGCGTAGCGGTCGTTTGATGCTTTTAAAAAGGCATTAGTCTCTGCCTCAGTTTTGAGTCCACCAGATTATGGTAGGAACTTCCTTTTATATCTCGCTGCAATAGAATCAACCATTGGTATGGTTATTGTTCAGGAAGACGATGCTCTCATAGAGCATGTGATTTATTACTTGAGCTGAGGCTTGGCAGGTCCTGAACTTCGCTATTCTCCAGTTGAGAAGTTGGCCTTGGCAGCTGTCCACGCTGTCCAGCGGCTCTGTCATTATATTATGCTACGCAAAACTTTTGTCTTGCCAGAGGTCAATCCATTTCAGTTTTTCCTCAGTAGGCGAGTGATTGGAGACGAATATAATCGATGGATCGTCATTCTACAAGAATTTGATCTCGAGTTCTTGTCCGCCAAGTCCAAGAAATCTATGGTTTTTACCGAGTTAGTTTCCGAGCTACCTTGTGGAGAGGATACTGCTTACGAGGAATGTTTTCCCGACGAACACTTATTCCTGATCTCTTCACTCAACCCTTGGTATGGAGATATCATTGTTTATCTCCAGACTTCGAAGTTTCCCTCTACTTTCTCTAAGGACGAACGTCGCCAATTACATCACCTTGCTAAAAATTATGTTATCATTGGTGATGCATTATACCATCGGGGGGGCTGATTCAATCCTTCGGCGTTGTTTAACCTTAGAGGAGGCAGAGTCAGTGCTAAATGATTGCCACAGCGGAGCTTGTGGTGGTCATCTATCATGGCTTGCTACAACTCAGTGTATCTTGTGTGCCGGCTATTTTTGGCCTTCGCTCTTCAAAGATTGTGTTGAAGTGTTCAAACATTGTCACCCGTGCTAAGTTTATACTTGGAAGATGTGCACACATCCAGCTCCTCTTTTTCCCATTATCACTGTCAGTCCCTTTACTAAGTGGGGTATTGATTTTACGACTTGTCATCCACCTGCAGCAGCGAATCACAAGTATATTATCGTGGTCGTAGACTACTTCACGAAGTGGGCCGAGGCCATGCCCACTTATAAAAATGATAGTGAGACAGCGGCATTGTTCCTTTTTAATCAGATTATCTCAAGGTTCGGTATCCCAAGAGAGATTGTCACTGACCATGGCCGCCATTTCCAGAATAAACTAATGTCTGAATTGGCTCTCAAACTAGGTTTCCGGCAGGAACATTCGTCTCCTTATTATCCTTAGGCCAATGGATAGGTCAAGGCAGTAAGCAAAACATTTAAGACGATCCTGCAAAGGAAAATTGATAAAAATAGATCCAATTGGCATCTTATGGTGTATCTGGCTCTATGGGCATACCGAACCTCCATCAAGACTGCTACATGTTTTACACCTTTTCAATTAGTTTATGCGTTGGAATCTATCTTTCCTGTCGAATGTGAAATTCCATCTCGTAAGTTAGCTATTGAGCTCCTTCCAGAGACCTCTCCTCTCGAAGAGCACCTCCTTCACTTGGAATGTCTCGATGAGCAGGGTCGAGATGCAGCCACAGTAAATGAGGCTCATAAGAAAAGGGTTAAAACCCAGCATCATAAAGCTATCCATCCTCGTGTCTTTTCTGAAGGTGACCTTATCTTGGTCTACGACCAAGATAAGGACACCTTGGGGGTAGGAAAATTCAAACCTATGTGGTACGGTCCCTTCATAATTAAACGAATTTTAACAAAAGGGTCATATGAGTTAATCAATTTCGAAGGAAGCAAACTGGTAGAACCCTGAAACAGGCTCTACCTTAAGAAGCACTTTGCTTAAGTAGTAGCTAGGCAATAGCTTCTTTGTACATTATGTATATTTGTACATATTTTGTCGAGAGTTTGAGATATCAACACTTTTTGGTCTGCTTTGGCAGGTGTTGATGGATGACTTGGTCTATTTTGGATTCGTCAATGGTGCTAGTCTGCACACTTGGAATCTCACTTCCACAGCTTGGGTATTGTATTATCCAACTGGTCAATTGATGGTATCAAGGGGAGTATGCATCGGTCCCGCTTCAAACAATATGGCTAAGTATACTGCCATCATTAATTTGCTATCTGAGGCAATTTCTCACGAAATCGACTCGTTGGTAGTTTATCTTGATTCACAATTGATAGTGTCACAATTAAATAACATTTATCGGGTAAGGGATCAATGTTTATATCACCAGTATTTAAGGGTGAGGTTGTTGCAAACATCATTTACTTATATTAATTATTTTCATATTCCAAGATCTCATAATTGGTTAGTTGATTCTATCGCTAATCAAGCATTAGACTGGCACATCAATCATTCATCACAATAAATTAAGCATAAAAAAGTCAAACTGTATATATATATATATATCATAAAGCGTCTCGAGTGTACATAAGTCTGTCCAAAAAATACAAAAAATTGGGACTCAAATGCCCATAATCATGTCCACTATGTCTAATTCCCTGGCTTAGGATGAGCGGCTAAGTAGGTAACTACTGCATTGGCTATACGCCTAAAAGTGCAGACCCAATCACGTTGCATGCCAACCACATGACGTTGCATCTCTATAAGAAGGTCCTCTACCACCACCATCGGCACTCAGTGGGTCAGCCTCACCAAATGTCGCTGAACTGTGTGTACAGTTCGCTCCGTGGCTGCAGCCACCTCTTCGGCCCCTTGGCCACGGCGTTTGTGTTGTGGGAACTCATCTAGTCGTACATGCCCAATATCTGGAACACGATCATTATATTAGTCATTTGAATCCTATCAAAAACATTTTCAAAGTTCATTATTATATTTGAAAAATAAAAAACATCATAACATAAAAAATCACTTACCAATGTCGCCCCATGCTGCGGTCGGTGGTAATGCTAGATCGGGATCTCCTCGAAAATCCAACCCGACATAGGGGTAGTCATCAATGGCGATGATCTGCTGATCCCACCAGGAAAAGAAGTCATCATCGAAAGTAGTCCGTGGGACCTCCCCACCTCCGAGACGTTTCATCAGGTCAGCACACCTGCGCATTCGAGGATCTCGTGGGGTACTGATTGAAACTGGCACTTTGGGACGAAGTGCAGGGACTCTCTCAAATAAGAAAGAACACAAAATAGTCCCATAACCGAAGTTTTCGGTTTGTCCTCTCTTGATAGAAGTGAGTTGGCTTTTCATGCTAGCCAGAATAGGAGTACACTAATCAAACACAGTGGTGAGACAGTCAACTGCCACGCTCATGGTTAGCCGTGATGCCTGATGCAAAGAAGCGGATCCGTTCACTCGAGCTATGATGAAAAGGATTATCCTCAATGGTAGACTCGACACATGTGTGATGGAAATCTGACTTCCGAATTTCCTCAGATGTCTCGGGCAATATATCTGTACATAGTCCTCGATCAAGAGACTGCTCCATGTTCTCCCCAGGGAATGTACTACCTCTCCCCTTCGGGAAAGGCCCGTGATGAAATAGATATCTTCCACTTCTATCCTGAGTGGAAACTAGTCAATCATAAAAGCATCTTCCTCGATGTTCCAATAATCAAGAAGCAATTTGAAGAACTTCAGCAAACCGCATCCCCATAATGCATCCAAAGCCTCAGGGCTATTTATAACTTCATCATCTACCGCGGTATGCTCTCTTTCTCACGAGGTGACTGTCATCTTGAAAGAAAGTGACTGTCATCTTGAAAGAAAAATCAATTTGAACCGTTAGTTTTTATGTTTGAAATGTCCGCGGCGTATATGCGGATCCCTTTACAGACAGTCGCATGTAGGGCCCGCGTGTACGCGGGTTTCATATTACAAAACCCCGTATACGCCGTAGATAAAGTTTTGGCAAAAAACTCAACGGTAAAACATTAATCAAAACTTCTAAAACTAGTCACAATAAATTACAAGATAAGAATGAGAGTTACCTGGAGACTTTGGAAGAATTTGAATGGTTGAATTTGGCATATGGGAAGTTAGCTCCTTTTGCTCCACTTCTTTGCTTTCAAACTCAAATGGTGAAAATAGTGAGTCCAAAAACCTTTTTATAAGCTTTGAAAATGTCAATTTTTTTTCAAAACATGATTTTGTTGGTCTCATGTAACTTTTAACTTGGGAGCTTGGAATGTCAAGAATGGTTTGATTTTCAGGACATTTTTGGACATTTTCGACAGTTTCGAGACCATTCCATGACTGTTGACCCATCATGGCAGGTATCGTTTTCTCACTGGCATATAGGTTAGGGAAGCCATTTTTTCTGTTGCATTATGCATACTAGCCTCCATCTATCGATACACTTTCCATAGGGTTGATCCCATCGTGTTATGGTTCACAAACCATCTTCACTCACCGATTCTTTAAATCATGACACGATGGTAGAGCCATCCTTTACATGGGCATCCTAGTTAGCACCTCACTGACATTTGTTTCACATGCTGCTCCGATTTCAATAGGCTCGGGAGTCCTCTATAGTCCCACCATGACTTATACGATGAAGACTCATTCCTCTTTTCTTCTTTGTTTCATTCTGGCCTTATACCCTAGGGGCTCCTTTGTGTTGAGTTGTACTACTTTATTGCATTTTGACTATCTACACCTTTTGGCCTTAAGCCGGCCTCACTTGGACTCGTGTTTAAGCCAACTTTTGACCATGATGACTGCAAAATCAAACTTGCATACCTTTGACCTATGCAGCTTGACACACCTTGACCCGTGGAAGGAACACACCTTTGAGTGTCCCTGCCTAGTTTTCGCCTCCATGCATCGAGCATAGGAATGTTCCAATCCCAGGAACTAGATCATCTGCTTCGCTGACACTCGTTCTTTCCATTGTACTATAGCATTCTTTTATTCTTTTTCCAGCTTTAAAGAAAAAGACCAAATATTCCAAAAAAGAGCGGGAACATGACAATTTTTCCATTTATTGTTGGCAGCTAGAGTCAGTCGTGTCACCATTGAACAAAGCACTCGAAGCAAAGTCTCCTCCGTTTGGGTGGGATTTAGTTTGACTTAGGTATGCCTTAACCTTGTTGTTGAGTCAGTTCTCCCCCGATTGGTTATCTCTTCCAATCATATGGAGGGTTCATTTGGGCCTCCTGCGCAACAAGCTTATATAGAGACATCATATGCTGCCACATAGTCACATTGAGTCATTCTTTTGTTCAAGGGAAGTTAGCACGAGTCGGCCTCTCTGTAGTGTCTCTTGACTTATTTTTCAGTCGGCCATCCCTGGTTGTCAGTGCTATGTTTATCATCACATCAGTTATATTGGTCCTTTACTCGTGCCAGTTTGAGAAGGTCTCCATTAACTTCTTGCTGGCGGATCTTGTCCTTATCGACGACGACATGTTGCACCCTCGCCCTATTTTCATTATTGATATGTCACCTTGTGGTCAGCATCGATCAGTATCATGGGTCTTTGACTGAGTGGTTTCCCTTGTGTTCAACATCTACTTACATTATCACACATTGGGATTCGTGCAGTACCTTGGTTTCCATTTGACCCTATTTGTGGATACCTTGCCTCTGTGACAGCTTTCATTATTGGTTGGTTCAAAGGGTTTCTTCCGTGCGCTAGACACATCTTGTGTACGTGAGAAATGTACTTCGGTTGGGTTACTACATCTTTTTCGTCCGATTCCTTCCACATTATTGGCCTACTGGTTACACTCGCGCTAGATTGATGGAGGATGCCTTAATGACTTCCTTCTATCAGATCTTTCCCTATTGACTTTGACTCATTGCTCTGGGGCAAAGATCTAGAGTTCATTTGGCAGTACCTTGGTGTTTGTAGTCATTAGTGGCAGATCCTTCACTATAGATAGTGGGAAACCATCATTGTCTCCTCATCACTAGATTCTTACAGGTGTTCGACTCCAGCTCATCTATTCACACTTGTTGGATTGTACTGGGTACCTTGACGCTCATTATCATTATCAGTGAGTAGTCTCGCGTTTTTTAATGGTATACATCAATGACCGGTAATCAAACGATTTCTCACATGGTCGACTTCAGATCATTTATTCCCATGCCGTAGAAATGTACCACGGTTGTAGGTGAAGACCTCAGGTTGTATCAGCATTCATTGGTTCACTTGACAGTTGCTCCTATTGCTGCTAGTAGATACCACTTCACTTTATATGTTGCAGTCGTTCATGGCGACATTTTATATGCTCGCACCTGAGTTTGCAGTGTAGTACCATCTTATTCCATCATGTTCAGTGGGTACTTTTTGGAATCAATCTTTGATATCAGTGATCCACTTCATCCTTCAGCAGCATTGACATTCTTATATGTGACATTCAGACATGTACTTGTTCAATCATGATCAGATGATCCATTATGTATTTTCCAGTCATTTATACTTGTATACTTGGTGGATCCGCTTGTACTTGATATGTGGACATGCTATATTTTCTCTGAGCATGGGTATGCCCACCTCAGATAGTGTTTCTTTCTGATCTCCTTTTGTGGCTTGGCACGCTAAATTCTGGTGCAGTCCTTCTCAGTTTTCGATATACTTCCTTTCCATGAACTTGCTTAATACATTTCGGCCATCATGTACCCCTTCTGACCTCATATATTAGGGGGCATCTGTTATAGCTCCAAATCTCACTCTTGAGGTTTGTGACGCTGCACTCATGGCCTAGGGCAGCCCCTCCTTCCCGACCTGGTCGCAAATTTAAAAAACAGTGTTCTATTCCATATACATGACATTTCCCTGAGCTAAATGCGTGTATATGCGGGTCTGTGTATACCCAACCCGCGTGTATGTTTAAAAACACTTAAAAAAAATAAATCTCCTTAATTTCGGTTCGAGATCATGTGTTTTACCTATTGATTACCTGTTAGTTCCCGTGGCCCAACTATTCCCAATGAATTCCCAACTAAAAAACTACTTTGGGAGAAGTATAACAAGGATTCTATGCGAAGGCCAAAGGGAGGAGAGAAGAGAGAGAAAGATTACTATGCTGAGATTTCCCTGACCAACTCTGAAGATCCTTGTGCCTCCTGCACTTCCCCCATTCTACAGGAAACCCTTGTTTTCTTGTGTGTGTTGATGATTTCATACTACTTGAGATATCATGGAGCAAGTCATGGAAGGAGTTTGTTAAAATCTTGAGACTGGACGAATCCGGGAGACGGTTCTGCTTGGAGCCTACGAAAGGATGAATCAAGTGAAATTATTCCTTTTCTGTACTTTATTTGTCTATAATAAAAGAAACACATGTCTTTGTTCCTGATATAGATCTTCTCCATGTTATGATATTCATATTATGATTCGTATGTGAATGGTTGTTTAATTGCATAACTAACTACCTTTCCTTATAATATGAAGATGGTTTCTTTATGATCTTTAGTCCATATACTATTGTACTTTCTTGAATAGCTTGTTTTGCAGGTCAATGGAGCAAAAGGAACTCCAAGAAGGGTTTGGACCTTGGAAGGCTCTTCTCAAACGTACGTCAATGGGCAGGGAGGGTGCACTAATGACATTAGTGACTGCAACGACTGCCTTTCTAGCCTGGGTGGGTCCATCTGGGACTATTGCAACAATTCTATGAATGCTCAGGTAGGGTATGATGGCCTATGTTCCATTTCCTAGAGTTGTTACTAGGCCAAGTGACGAGTGCAGCTTTTAGCATTGATATGTAGTATCTCTATATACCTAAATAAGACTCTCTCATCTCTCTCCAAAGTAATGTTGAGTCATTATGCTCAAATTGCTGTTGTTATTAGTGATAGAATTTTGTGTAACAAAAATCTGAATGAATCAATAAAATATTATTCTCTTGTTCTTTTTTCTATGGTTGTTATGTTTAAAATATATGTTTTTTATTCATGAATAAACAAAGTAATATAATAATATCGTTATCTTAATTTGTTGCTATTCAGTAATTTTTTTTCATAAATAAATAAAATGACGTGGAGTCATTTATTTTATTTAGTTAACTTGATGACTTTTGTTTTCATTCTATCACAATATATCTCATCAAATCTATAATTGCTATAATGACTTTGAGATATAGATAAGTTGATTTGATTGGATTTTAGTCAATAAGGTCAAATCTGGTAGAGAGCGGTCGAATATTTGACCTTTGGTAGAGAGCTATCTAATATAACTTAATTTTAGTATGGTCAATTTTAATTTTGTTTTGTTTTTCTTGGTTATTTTTAATTTATGTTTTTCTTTCCTTTTTATTTTTGTGTCAAAGTTTTTATTTCTATGGAGCAACCATAACATTGTAAAGTCCCTCAAAGTATGACTATCATATTGAGAAATCTATTTATTTTTTTAGACATTATATGTAAGATCCCACACATAAAAAAAATTTAATAGTTCTTGCATGTTTAAATGTTTTAATTTGTAATCCATTTCCATGGAGAAACCATAACATTGTAAAGTCCCTCCAAGTATGACTTTCATATTGAGCAATCTATTTATTTTCTTGGCATATTATATGTAAGTTCCCAAACATAAAAGATCTTAATAGTTTTGGCAAATTTCAATGTTTTAATTTGTAATCAAACAGTGAACAAAAGGGGATCTCAAAATGAAGCCTCTTATTTATATTAATAACTAACAAAGATATATTCCCATACAAATAAGATTAGAGCCCCTCCAGTGGTCCTCATTAAAATAGTAATCTTGATTAAAAGACTAATCTAAGGCACTGAAGTACATGCATATCAGTAACTAACAAAAATACATGCCCTTACAAATAATATTGGAGCCAGTGCAAATGACATGCATAAGTGCTCATTAAAAGATTAATCTAAGACACTCAAGCACCTTTGTGAATCCTAGTTGGATCCATGAGACAAATTCAAGGAGGGGTTTTAGTCCCGGGATCAAACTTAACTGACCACACCAAATTGTCAATAAACATAATACCATAGACAACTCAAAATGATCCTATAGGTTTGATGGACTCACTAGACACCTTCTTTTTTTGTTTTCCCTTCAAAAAACAAAACAAATACCATGAGTAATATCTCTAATATTATTGTTGCTAGTATCTGTGATGGGTGTTGAGTATGGACCCTTATTGGGACCTGTGAAAAGGTTCAAATCCCAAGTGGAAGTCCTTACCTCAATTCTATCAGAAACATGCTGGTAGATCTTGAACAAAACACGTACGCGTCCTCGACACTACAATCATAATTGGGGACGCACACTCCTTCGTCGAGTGGTAGGGAGTGTGTGCTAATGGTGCTACCCATATTTGAGAATGCATTAGTGTCTTTATAGCCTAGGTAGCTCCATCGATAATTTTGCAACAAAGTTATGACTACTCACATAGCGTACGTTCCCCTATGTTCCATTTCCCAGCCGACCTACTCACTAATACAATTTTTAGTGTCAATATTATTATTATTATCCAATGTTAAGGTCACAGTTAAGCCGATTGGTGTAGGAGACTCCCTTATTTGTAGGACAAGGGACCCACTTCTATGCAGGTGATATAGTATTCTATGTTGAATAGATAATTTATGTCACACTACTATAGCTAATCCTCATGATATTCTATGTTGAATTGATAATTTATGACACACTACTATAGCCAATCATGATAGGAGATTAAACAATCCCCATTTCATTACTCCACAAGATCAACATTCATTCAACAAATTTTGTAAATATAATTATTAAATAACACTCATTCCTCTCTCTTGTCCTAGTTCTACATGTATTTGACCATTAGTTCTCATTCCGTAGTCTCACAATAAGTACAATTAATAAATCCTAAAACCATTCCATAAATAACCCATAAATCACTCCATAAATCATATTTTTCCTAAATCCTAAAATCACTCCATAAATCATATTTTTCTAAATTCTAAAATTACTCAATAAATCATTTTAAATCTTTCATGTTTTTTCAAAATAGATTTATATTTACTTTATGTACAAAATATCTATCCATAACTTTTCTAAAACTATGATTCATTAGTTCTAAAAGTGATAAAATATATTAATTTTTAGAAAATACTATTTATTTACATAGAAAAATATAAATTAATATCAATATAAAAATTAAAAAGTAATGCTTGTAATTAAAAAATATTCTACTTTTAATATCAATACAAAAATTAATAACATTTAGTTATTCAAAACCATTTATTTTAGGAGAGTTTTTATGGTAAGTTACATCGAGGATATTATGGTAAGTTATATGGGGATATTGTAATATCATTAAGTTAATTATAAACATCATTGCATGGAGTCATAATATGGATATATCAAATAAATGAAAAGATTCGTTTTGATATCTATATTCTACAATGCATTTGTCCAACATGTAAAAAAAATTGAATTGTTAATTATACACATATTTTCTTAGTCTATTAGTTTATCATCTTTTTATTATAAAGATGGTGGAGCTAAGAGATCAATATCATTATAAAATCTATTTGGATTACACATACTCTATTCACACATTATAAAACTGGTGTGACATTTATTACCGAGTAATCTTTGTGTTATTCCTATTATTCATCTTGATATGACATGTTCAAATGTTCTATTTTCTAGACACAAAACCAATTAATAATAAAATAAATTTTTTGATATTATTATTATAAAACTAATTAATAAAAAATAAGTTTAATAATATTATTATCCTTTTATTAACCTAAAAAAAAATGTAAATATTAATAGCTTTAATATTATTAATGATATTAAGGTTTTTTAATCAATAAATAATATCAATAATTGGTTTTAATAATAATAATAATAAACTATATTAAATTGGTTTTATTTGTAAAAAATTTTATTGGTATGCTAATGAGTGAAAAATCCATGCTTTATGTACATATCAACCACATTTAATTAAATATATTGTGTTATAAATATAATAAAAATAATCAAATTATTTAACCTAAATGAATATATAACATATTATATTCACTTTAATATCCAATGTACTTTTAAATAAAGCACAATTTATATTTATATAAAAAATATTTAAAATGTATTTTTTTTAATTATAGAATATACCTTAAAAAAACAGATCTATATATAAAATAGAATGATTTTTTTTTTATAAAACAAATTTAACCACAAATTAAAATTAATGATTTCTTTCAAAAATATACTTATTTAAAAAAAAATGTAGGTTAATTTGAAAATAAATTATCCACTCTAAAATCTAAACTCTAAACGTCTAGGAGTAATCATAAATTACTCCTATATTTATGTATGAGAGAGTTAAATGTTTTATTGTAAATTTTTACATGTAAATTCTAAGGCATGAATAATGTTTTGTTGATTTATTTTTTTAAATAAACCGTTGTAATTAATTGTGAAGCAAATATGCTTTGAATATTCGTCTTATGAATTATTAACAGACACCTTTCGAATTAAAAATAATTGATGACCTTCAGAGTGTGGCATGTGAAAGTCAATGCCACAAAGACAGCAGAATCGGCACATTCGAAAGTCAATGCCGCGAAGACCGCAGAATCGCCCGAATAATCAACAAAAGTCATGCCAAGAGAGACAGAGAAACCGGCCGAATTAAAAATAATGATGATGACCTTCCACACTGTGGCATGTAAACGTCCAATGCCACAAGAGGAAAGCAGGAAGGGACAAAGTTCAAAATAAAATGTGCTTTTTATTAAATATAATAAGAATTGAATAAAAAATTTTATAGTAATAAAGATATGATATTGATTTTAAAATAATATTGATAATAAATATGTGCTAATAGATATTTAAAATAACAATATCTGATTAAATAATTTTTTTAACAACTTAAAAAACAAAGAAAATAATTTAATTGATTAATCATTTTTAATTAATAATAAATAAATAAATTATAAAATAATAATATATATAATTTAACTATAATAAAATAATATTTTAAAACGAAATATTCAAAATAAAATAAATAACTCTAGCATCTGGTTTTCAATAAAGTTTTTTAAAAATTGGAAATGAACAATTAATATTAATGTAAAGTTAAAGAAATTTAATGAAATAATCTAAATAAAGTAATTGAATTAAATAATAATTTTAAATAAAAAAAAATTAAAAATCAACTATATTGTAATTATAATCAAATAATGTAACATCCAATAAGATAATGACAATTGTTGTTATCAAGTTTTATTTACCACTGTTATTTTATTTTAGTTTATTTTGACTTGTTAAAAACATTTAGGGTGAAAAGCCATAAGAAAAGTTTTTAAATATTAATTAAAAGATTGTGATTTAGTTGAGAATGGAACTAGAAAATCAATTTTTTGAACTGCTAAAAAATAGTTAACAATTCTCTCACTTTCTCCCTTAAAAAGGGAAAATGAGGGGAACCAGTGGGAGTTGGAAAGGGGGAGAAAAAAACCTTATTGTGAGAAATTTTATTCCGAGAGCTCAGCAAGTTAACGAGTGGGAAGGAATTGAGGTACACGTCTTGAGGCTAGATTAGTTCCCTGATGCCCGAGGTACCAACATTGTCTGTCCTTGACAGAAGTGGAAGAGCTCGGAGGGGGATTTTGGACATAATTACGAGATCCGAGGTTGGGTGGTGAGACCTTCTAAATCAAATGAATGTAGGCTTGAATCATATTCATTCAGATAGCCAGATAGATACTTATCATTGTGTTAACATCTATTTATTACTTTAGGGAAGCAATTAATGTTTACTGTCATGAAAGAAATTTAGATTAGTAACTTAGAATGTTGTTGTAGTATAGAAATGAAATCTTTAATAAGTTATATGCAAAAATGTAACACACGGTTGCAAGAACATATAGGAGGAAACAAATATTATTGCTTTTATGATGATATTGTTTACAAGAAGAATTCTAATTTACTTCCAGAGGAATCATGAATTTAACAGTCAAGTAATGATACATAGAGCTATCACTCGAGTCTAGACTTCTCATACTTAACATGCCTCTAACTCAACCATTAAGAATTATGCTGCATATTAAAACTATGTACCCACATATACTAATAGAATTCCAAAAATGACAATAACAATCGTTGTACATTTATAACAAGCAAATCATGTATGTAACGACCCAAATCATATTCGGTGTGAAGATATGTATATTGCTGAAGGGTTAAGGTTATCGACCTTGGTCGAGTTCTGCAAGAACCCTCTAAGTGCTGAATACCTAGGCTCATAAAAGATTTGAACCCTTAAATAATAGAACAAATATAGCAGTGTATCAAGTCTGGCACATTTAGAATCATATACGGAAAATAAAAACAACGATTTGTTTCATGCAGATCTTAAAATATTCTCATATTTTAAAACAAACTTAATCAATATGTATATACAATAAAGCTTAATAATAGTTTGGTCATAACAACCAATAAATTACAGTATATGTTTAAATACCAAATCATCATTCGGTCCCCATTGAATACGAGAGTCAAACCAAAATACAAGTCTAAGCATCGGTCATGGCGACCCTATCTTGAACTAAAACAGATAGCTAAAACCATCGAGTAGAGGTATTATGGCCGTACGGACCAATTCCATCTTAATACAATTTCAAGATCTCTGATCAGAGGAGAAGCTTAAAAACTCGAAGCAAAAGGAGTTCTTGGTGCAGTCCACTGGGATAAAAGATGACACAACAGTACTTACAAGGTCGAAGCCCGAGAAGGTCATGCCGCAAGGTCAAATCGAAACCATCGAAACATTACTCGTTCAAAAGAACAATTAAATGAGAACCATTTCTAGTTTAAGGAATCCAGAATTAAAAACAAATGGCAAAAAGAGATCTTACATGAGCGGAGACCTGCACTCCCAAGTGCTGTGACCAAATTCAGTAGAATAGCTTACAACCCTTAAAAAATATTCGGGAAAAGGAAATCAACTTAACCATGAATGGATGAGATTGCTACCTTCCACCTATAGGAGAAGCTGTATTGCT
This sequence comes from Pinus taeda, assembly GCA_000404065.3. Classification (NCBI taxonomy): domain Eukaryota; kingdom Viridiplantae; phylum Streptophyta; class Pinopsida; order Pinales; family Pinaceae; genus Pinus; species Pinus taeda. Next base: position 19,365 of record APFE031376676.1, read on the forward strand.
CCATCTCGAGGTCGCACATATTTGACAAGAAAACTCATTTAGTATCAATAACCCCTCCACAAGAGAGACAGTGAGGAAACCCTATCTCATCCACTAAAACATTAAGTTAAGGACGATCAACAAAACACCCAAACGTTGGTAATCTGTTGCCCTTACTTGGTGGAGAAGCATGTAGCCATGGCAGGATAGGAACGATAGACCTCGAACCAGAACTAACAGTCTACCATCAAGGCTGTAGAGCAGAAGCACCATGAAGCAAAAGTAGGAACAAATGTATGTTCCCTCATAGCCATAGGATCTTAACCCTATCCATCATCCTTAGACAACCAGGATCGTGGATCATCCAGGATCCAATGACGAAGATTGCACCAAATGCATAATCTGCAGACTCCTCTGAGTGGCCAAGTTAATGCAGAGTTATGAAGCCAACTATGGAAGGGATGGCAAGGAGAGCGAAGGACCTCGAGGTTCTTCCACTTTAATGAGGTGGATTTCCTTGAGGCAAGGACCAGGAAAGCAAATTAATTGCAATTATCCGCATGAAATATCCTTGTAATTTTTGAATGTTATGGGTACTGTAAATGCCCATTGGTAATAGTCAATTAATTTCTATAGCTCAACTCTCTTATTTATGTAATGGTTAATTTTTTTTTTACATATGGATGTTACAAATGGTATCAGAGTCTAGGCTCATAAAGTAAGACTTTTGGGTTATTTTACTACAATTCATTAAGTCTTTTATCTATGTGTAATCATGCAATAAACAAATTACACAAACTGAGTTTGGATGTATATGAACACAAAGAGAGAGAAGAAAAGATATAAGTCAGCACCAAGACAAAAAAATACGGAGAATCCCCTGACTCGTAAGCCAACCATAAACACCTTATGTGGAGACAAACCCAAAACTATGGGTACAATTGGGAGAGGAATCATGACAAGCCAACACTGCTCTGCTGGAAACTGTACAACAACTATGAGCAGAAATCATGAACTTGAGGAAGGAAAACGAGCAACTAAGGCAAGAACATGAGAATATCCTTAAAAGTCTGTCCAATCGACAAAATCAACATGCTCCCGACCCCATAATAGAAAACAGAGAAAAGACCCCAACTACCAACAATGGAGAGGATAATGCTGAATCAATAGAAGGTCATGAACAGGAAGAAGAACACAAAGTGGTGAGTTCAAAAGAATCAAACCATCGCTATTTGAAGGGGAATCTAAAGAAGAAGTGGAAGCCTAGCTGATCAACATGGGTAAATATCTTCAGATTTATGAGTATACTATAAAACTTAAAGCTCGACTAGAAGTTTACCAATTATGGCGGAAGGCCACCCTTTGGTGGGAAGAAATTGGAACTGTGAGGAAAATAGATGAGGAGCAAGTAACATTGTAGGAATTTCAGAAACATTTTAAAGATAAATACCTAACTAAACATTACTACGACAAAAAAGCAAAGGAGTTCCATGAGTTAAGACTGGGAGCCTTAACCATGGACAAGTATGTGAAGCAGTTTACTTCCCTGTTATGGTACATTCCATATATGCAAGAAGAAAAATCTAAAACTCATCGGTTCATTAACACCTTGCCAAATTTCATTAAGGAAAAAATATAGTTTTATTATCCTAAAACAATGGATGATGTTGTATGTAAAGCTTGCATCTGTTATCAGCAAATGAGGCAGAAAAATGAAGGACCTGAGGGCGCCATTGGCAAGAAAATAAGGAACGTACCACCAAACAGATAACCAAAAGTCATCAATGACAGAAGTAATCAAAAAAGGACTTTTGGAAAATTTGTAATAAACATGCCCAGAACTCAGACTTACACTGACAATAGACAGCTGGAAGGAGTTAGAAAAAATATTACAGATCAGCCCCAAAAGTTGCCACTGCAATGTTGGGGATGTGGGGAAGCACATTATTACAAGAATTTCCCACACAATGCTCAAACTCAACAACTATCAAACATGCAAGAAGCATTTATAGTGGGAGATATCACAAGAAGCATGCCTAGAATCAATGCTTCCTTAGATGATCATCACGTAGAATATCAACCCACTATGATCGAATGTGAAGTTGTGATTGTTGATCAACATTTTTCTGTTTTATTTGATCCAAGCACTAGCTTAAGCTACATTAGTCCTAACGTGGTAGAAAAATGTAAGCTACAAAACAATAAATTTAAGAAACGTTGGCTAGTTCAACTAGCCACCGAGACAAAAAGGAAGGTGTCTGCAAAAATAGAAAACTACCCTATAACAGTTTAAGGACAACCGATTCACGTT
>APFE031376692.1:0-10000 GCA_000404065.3 Pinus taeda
AGTTAAGGCATCCTGTGAGGCAGTTTGGCTTCGACGTATGCTTGCAGATATGCATGCTTCCCAGACAAGTCCTACTTCCTTGTTTTGTGATAATCAGGGAGTGCTCAAACTTGCCAAAAATCCCGTCTTTCATGAACGAACTAAACATGTGGAAACTCATTTCCACTACATTCGCCAGCTTGTTGAAGACGGATCCGTTCAGTTGAGATATGTTCCCACAACAGAGCAGCCTGCAGACATCTTCACCAAGCCTCTTGGTCTTAATAAGTTTGTAAAATTCAGGGGATCTATTGGTGTTGTAAATAGATTGAGCATTAAGGGAGGGTATTAGAATAATACTATTTTAGTTTAATGCTCATTCTTTTAGCTGTTGCTAATTTTATTCTTTTAGCAGTTTCTTAGATGAAACTGATTCTTTACATAGAAACTTGATGTTTCTATCTTTGTAAATATCTCTGTATTATTATTGAGTATTGTTGCTCAATCAATTAATAAATTCATTCAGAAATCCATATGCGTGTTTCGCACTGTTTTAATTATTTCTATGTCACTTAAATCATTAAATTATTTATCATTAGAAAATAACTCAATAATCCACAGTAATTAATTGAATTTTATTAGTGTATTTTTCCTAAGTTAAATTTAGGAAAGAAGACATAAATCACTAGAAGAGGCAAATAATGTCTTCCACATTCTAAGACACCATACAATTGTAGAAGACTTTCTGATGCTACTCACATCAGGGGTTGTGGGAGTACCTCCTAAGCGACACAACTCAACACTCCCTCTTAGTGAGGGAGGTACTTCCACCACTCGAAAGTATCTCATCATCATCGTCGACGACACTAGCCCAATCTTTGGCGTTTACCACTACAACATACCTTATAGAATGATCCACACTCTTCTTAGTAGTGTCTTTGCCACCAAAAGCTTCCTGCTTCATCTTTCTTTCCTAATAGGCCTTCATGCCATCCCACAGTTCCTTTGTGCTAGCTGTATAAGTCACTTTTGCACCTCACTAACCTTGTGCTTTTCTTGGGTCGCAAATTCTCCCTCTGACCCTGCATACTCTTACTCGAACTCGACTCCCTCTGAGTCTCAGGAACCTGCTTCTGCTCATGATCTATAGGCTTTCCTATCAGCCGATATAGACCATGCTCCCTAACTCCAATGACAACTCCAACATAGTTAGAGCCTCTGGGTTTGAGTCTCGCTTTCCCATTCTAGAAAATCACCTCAAACCCCTTCGCCTTGATCACTGAGAGGGGCACCACACTATATCTGAGCTACAATACCCATAGTACATCTTGAACTCTCAACAACCGACCTAAGTCCATCTTGAATGGCACAACACTTGATCCTTTGATCGTTTTCTAACTCTTGTTGCCAACCACGATGTGCAACTTTGAGTCCCATTTAGTTAGAGTCTCAACACTTTACTCGAACCTGTCATATGCTTCGAAGCTCCACTGCCCATGTACCATGCAGTCTTGTTGATGATACCCCAGAGAAATGAGAAACTAGAGCAAAATCTTTGTCCTCCAACCTTCTCGAGAGGTCATCTAGCTCAGAGGATATAGCAACACCAATTATCTCCTTCCCCTTCTTCTCATTGTCTCCCATCTTCTTCCACAGGCACTTGCTCGAATAATGAACGTATTCCCCACAGTTTTAACATTTCAGCTTGCTTAAGTCCTTCTTTATCTTGCCCTTCATCCTCCCTGCAAGAGCCACGTTATCATCATAAGTTTTCTTCTTCTTATGAAGGTCCTAGTCTTGCAGTTCCTTCTGGATGAAGTCATCCCACAACCTGTTCCAATCTAACAACTTCTCTCGAGCGATGATCTCTCTAATGAAGGGCTTCCATTCCTCAGTAAACCCTTTCAAAGCAGTCCTCACTAGCTCAGAATCTGAAACAGTTTCACCGATGGTAGTAGGCTCAACTCGAACCTGAGAAAGTCTTGTTAGATACGAAGCCACACCTTCACCATCCGTCATCTTGGTGCTCTTCAACTTATCTTTCAATACCAACAGTTGGTTCTCGTTCTTATTCTGGAACAGATCCTGAAGAGCTTTCTACATCTCATGGATAGTGTTCTTCCCGGATAGATGAGGTATCAAGTGATCTTTGACACCATCTAGGATGATCAGCTTCACCTTCGTATCCATCTCCTCATACACTTACAACTCCTTAGGGTTAGTCGATTTCTTGATCTCCTTGTCGGCAAATTCCTAGATCTTGTTCACCATCAAGACCAACTTGATCTTTTCCTTCCAAGGACTATAGTTGGACAACACATCCAACCTATCACATCGCAAATCAATCGACAACTTCACCATTGGTATTAGTCTTTCAATAACAATGGAACCAACTTCCTCTTGAGTTGTATGCTGTGCACACTCTGATCCACTGTCCCTTTAAAGTAGCTCTGATACCATGTTGATTTTTCCACAACACTTAAGAATCAGGTTTATGTCTAAGATCATGATCACAAACACACTCAAACGCCACAACACAAGCACTTTCCACAATAGAAATAGTACAACAGTGGATCAACTCAGCGCACAAGGCAATTTTTTTTAAAACCCAAAACTTGTTATAGTACAAATCTTAATACAACAAACATAGGGCTCCTGTACTAGGGATCATGGTTTTTACATACAACCCTGCTACAAGGAAAACTAGGGCTTGGAGTCAGTAACCTATGACTACCAATCTGTCCCTGAACAAAGTACACTTGACCTACTTGCTGATGAATGTTCACACCAGTTCTTTCAATCCACGTACCTTGAACACATCTGGCAGGTCCTTTGCCACCTCTTCTGCTGATCACTGCAACTTCTGCAACTGCAAAATGCTTGCGTCTCCAGCCGTCTAATCTACCACTATCAATCTTCTAGCTACTTCTGGAATCACTGAACATAGGCTGCCTTCACACAATGCCTTTTGCTGCTCCAAAAGGTCACTGTCATAAGCTCTTCAACATGTCTGCCCTCTAGCTTGTTGATTTTCCATGGCATTTGAGATTCTAGGCTTGGTCATAGAATCTTTGACACAAACATACCCAAATTCTTCAAACATCCTACTTTGCACAACAGAATTTACACACATTAGTGAATCAACTAGCACACATGACAATTTTTAAAATTTTCAACCCTTCTTCGTTATATTAACAAGCTGTAAATTTGTAATACAATAGTCTAGGCCCTAGGGCTCCCGTACCAGGGATCATGGCCCTCATACAATCACATTGATACAAGAATATATAACTAGGGTTTGGTGTCAATGAACACATTTGCTGGTCCTTCCGCTCCCAATCTGCAGCTCCGCCTCTATCAATGGATCCTGCACCTTTAGATCACTGAAGACGGCTCTCCAATCTGCCCTCTAGCTGATCATTAGTCCATTAACGAATCAACACATAGGGTCTTCTTGCGAGTTGTTCACAACTTCTTGACTATCCACTGTTGCTTCTCAGCTCTTAGGGACTTCTTCCCTCTATTGCCTTCTTGTGCTGCTCCAATGAGGCAAACTTAGGGCATGGAGGGCTTCCCTCTATCACTGCAAGATGTCCTTCTCTTCAACAAACTTCGGCTAGACAAACTGCTCCACTTGGCTTCCTTCTTTCGTCCTTCAAAGATCAGTCCCTGAAGCTCCAAATCCCTGCCTCTCCTGGCAGACCTATAGTCCTTCACAAGTCTGCACTTAGGGTACAAGGAACACCTACTTGCTGCCCTCCAAACAACCACAAGATGCTCCAACAATCTGTCCAATCTGGACTCTTCAGATCTGCCCACTTACAGTCCCATCTGGACTGATCTAGGGCTCTGAATATGCTGCCCTCTTCTCTGCAACATGTCTTCCAAATTGCCCAGATCTGGGGCTTCAGATCTGCCCTCATCCAGGGCTTCCAAATACTGCCAAATACTCTGCCCTCCCACTAGTGGGTTGACCCTCAAACCACAGATCCAGGGCACACTTCAGATCTGCTATTCAAACCTTTGAACAACCCTCTAAAGTCTTCCATTTCTGTCCTAACCTGGACCTTCAAACACCTAGCAGTACGTCAACCTTGGAAGACATAAAACATACCTTCTAGCAGGCTCCTTCTGCCCTCTTCTACGTCACGGTCCTGTGCATGTATCTCTGAGATTTTGGCCTGGTTAGGGCACACAACCAGTCCCCAAATTCTGGTCCAAAATCTCACCTACAGCTGTGCTGATCCTCAACTAGGTGGTTCCTATCACTGTGCTGTCCATCAAGTGACTTGCTGCCCATTCCCTGCTTCACAGAACCTCTGTTCAGCACTTGTACTAGGGCTCGGCCCTACCTGAAGCAACACAGAGAATGTGGCCCTCTGATCATAGAGAACCAGCCCTCAAAAGATGCACTGAAACCCTCCTTTTCAACTTGGCCACCTCTGCCTAAACTCGGCCTTCAAGGAAGAAGGATAGACACCAATCTAACCTTCCTTCTCTTGAGAAACGCTTATATAGGCTGTGGCTCCTTGGATCAGACATCCTCCAGTTGGATGCAAAACTCTTGTTTTGGATCTGCCCTTAACTAGGACTAAATAATCTGTCCTAAACCCTTTAGGACTGCTCCTCTATCAGGAATAAGACACTTCTCATTGTACATAGGAGTTGAATTTCTGCTTTTCCAAACCCTTGGAACAACCTTCCATCACCACACATTCACCACCGTGAAGATCAAACCCTTCTCACTCCAAAACTTCTTTTCTAGCACGTCCAAAGTCCATCGGCCTAGGCTTACCTCCCAAGGTTGACGACTATCTGTTAGGGCATCTGATCAGCTTCAGATCTGCCCTATCATGGGCTGTACAGACCTCCCGTACCTGGTAAAAACCCTCTCTCTCAAGCTGCGCTGTTCCTTGAGGTGTGCGGCCTTGATCTGTCTACCCAACAAGCCTTGTGACCCTCTAAAAACACTGATTTAGAGGTCTCGGCCTCCTCCAACTAAACTTAAACCCAGCAGCCTGATTCTCTTGGGTTTTTACTCATTTGTATGCCCAAACCCTCAGAGAAAAAAACTGCCAGCAGATATCCTATTCACACCCTAACCAGATCACATGGAAGGCAATCAACTTTTCCTTACAATTGCTTTTGGCTTGGGATCTCAGGTCTGCGGCACCTCTGGCTGAACCTTCTCCTTGAGTGAATGCACTTGGATGGAGAACTTGGCCTTCCTTGTAGCTCTGTCTCGGCGTCATAGCTGCGGCCTCCCTTTGGACTACATCTCGGCCTCCTTTAGTTCAAACGAGCTCCCTCTCATTTGATGCTTAGCCTTCTACTAAGGCCTCCTTAAATAGATCTCCTAAGCCTCTTTTGGAACCCTCTAGATCTTAGGGGTTTTATCCACTTAGACTTGGGATTTAATTTTTCTCTTTTAATTTTCTTTTCAGAATTTTAAACCCCATGTGGGTCTGAAACCCCTTCACTTGGGTTCTTTGCCCACAAAACCTTTTTGTGATCAAAATCACACAAACCCATTTTGCTAGGCTTGTGGAGTACCTCCCAAGCTACATAATTCAACACAACTGTCCTTTTCTCTTCAAAGACACCAGCACATAGGGTCCTTACTGCTGCCCTCTTATCTCAGATATGCTCCTTCAAATCACAGAACTAGGACACACGAACAATATGCCTGCTAACTCACTTCTTCTCCTCCAAAAGATCAGTTCTTAGGGACTTCAATTCTGCCCTCACACTGTCACTATGCTGCTCCAATGATGACCAGACTTAGGTCTCCAAGACTGCCCTCTTAACAGTGATAAGACTGCTCCTTATTCACTGTACCAGGGCACATACTCTGCCGTACTAAACTCCCTTATAGAAAAGACTTTAACCACTACAATAACCTAGCAAAGATCAACAACAAATAGCAATCCAACTTACCAAACAGGAAGCTTGGGACAGCTCCTTTGTTAACTTGGTTCCGGGCTCTTGTCACCTGAGAATTTCGCCCACCATAGACAGACCTCTACAACTCCTACCTCAGAAAATCACAGACCTTGTTTCTTTTGGATACAACGACTTTTGGCCTCTGAAATCTCCCCGCTCCATATGGACAAAACTCAGCCTATACTCGGCCTTCTTTCTCACTCATCACAAGGGACTCGACCTTGTTTACACAGCCTGAAATAACTTCGGCCTATCCACAAGATTACCACATAAAACAGTGTACAAAACCTTGCCTACAAATGCTCCTAAACGACTCGGTCAGATGTTCTCCTACTCGGCCTAGGACATATCACAAGAAAGAAACAACTCGTCCTCTTCTCCAACTCATCTAGACTCAGGTCTGTGGCTGCCTCAGATTGCTTGTAAGATTCCAACATAGAAAAAACCTCGATATTCTCAAAAAATTTCTGAGTAGGCAATTAAAATTTTCAGTGGCAGTTTTCTTCAAACAGTTTGAGTATCCTCTGCTGTAGGTGACAGTTTTATAATTTCACTATACTTCATTTTTAGTATTTGCACATGCATTAACAGTCACCAAATAAATTTGTATTTCCAATGACAACTTCAGAAATCCAAAACAATTGACAAATGGGCATTTTCTCATTAAAACTTGAATTTACAGTGAATAGTTTAGGAGGATAGAACCTGAAGATGTAGACAAACAGTACTAATGGGTGCATATACAAATATCAGCTCATTTGAATAGCACTCCAGCCCTGGTCTGTGATATACACTGCCCAGAAATGCATGTACAGGTTCCCCTTTAGTATCAGCTCTTGTGGTTCCTAGCAGAACTGATCCCAGATGTAGTACACTGCCCAGAATGTGTCTACAGCAATGATGAGTGCACAAGAGTGGCTTATCTCCTTCAATAAACTCTCCAGAACTCGTAGCGAGCAGTAAATCAGAGGCTTAAGCTTCAGCTGAGCATTATACTCATTCTTACGTCCCATTAGAGAATAATATACCTTGACTGTAGCTACTTTGAATCCCCCACAAAGCTACGCACAACCCAGTCACTAATACACAGTTCAGAACTTAGATACTCGGCCTGGTTATGGCATTAGATAGGCCCCACAGTCCATACGTCCAGCTATGCTACCAATATGCAGTCCAAACAACAAGGAAACTTGTCTAGCGCTGAAATGAGGTAATGGCTCAGACCCGTACTCAAGCTACCTTTCAAAAGAGTGAATCGAACCACTGGTGCCTTCAGTCTACTACTTCGATGGGAATAACCATACCAAACTACAAACTCAGCCTCTGTTGGTATTAAAACTCGATTTTCCAAAGCTCAGATTTCAGCTAGCTCCTCCATCTGCAAAAATGATATAGAAAACACCAAATAAACTCTTAAAATCAATTGATAACACCTAAGTACCTTAATATTTCTTGCAAATCTTGTTCTCCTTCGAAGTTCAGTGGTGAAATCTGAGTGATGTCACTCTCAAATCCAAACTAGGGTGTCTAGTTTCAACACCGAAGTCTGTTATGGCGGCTAGGGTTCTGAAACCCAAAGCTTCTCCTTCAAAATCTCTCCTAAAGTTCTTTCTCCAAAAACTCAAAATGCACGAATGAGGAGAGTCTCCTCATTTATTAAATCAACTTTTACGAAGTCGTTTTATGATATTTCACTTTATAAAGTTAGAGTGACTTTTCACTTTCTCCTTTTAGACTTTATAATGTTTTCCTTGGGCAATTTAAATCCTGTTACCCCTCAAACTAGCGGGGGACCTAAAGGGGATCCCTAAAGGGCAAATGCTAGGCCAAGGGCAACAAATGGAGACTTAGCCCACTGTCACCTCAGCGAAGGCTCCCTTCTATTTACGGACTTTCACCGATGGGAGGAGACCCAGTATATTGTGGAGTCACCGATGAAGGATAAGTCAATGAAATGATGTGACCCTAATGATCCCTTTCCCGAAAGAGTTAGAAAGATAAGGCTTGCTTGCTTTCTAAGCAAGGTACAATGTCTTCTAGGGAAAGGAAATGAGGATTCAAGGGTTGGTTTACGGGATATGACTTATGAAGGAACTTCCCAATCCTAAAATCCCTATTATAATTGGTATCCTGGATGGTTTTTGAAGAGTTGTCTTTGCAATGGAACGGGACCACACGAGACCAAGTGGACCAAGTCTAGGATAGGAGGAATGAGTATGGCAACCAATGATGTTCTTACCCTAGACAAGGTGGGGAAAGGATCAAAGAAATAATTTTCACTTGAAGGTGTTGATTTGATCCTGAGGCACTAGCCTTGGGGATGCTAAGGCAAAGTTTGATCTCGGAGCTAGGGCTTGGCTTTTCTCCCAACTCCACCGTTGGAATGGTTTCAAAATTGGAGGAGAGCTTGAGGAAAGGCCAGCACAGGAGACCCTAGGAGATCGAACTTTTTGGAGGGCTAGCTTGTCGGGAAATTGATGGCCTAGGTACCCCAACTTGGCTAGACCTGGAAGGAAGTGAAAGAATCTGGTTTTTGGTGACCACCTGTTGGTAGATCAGTGCCTTACTGTTTGGAGAATGGAGTCTATGATGACTCTGAGTAGGTTCCCAATCAAGGAGGCCTTAAGACCACTTCACTAGCCTTCTAGGTCAAGGAGAAGCAATCTTGCAACTTTTATACTTCAATGCACAAGGGGAATAGCTTATCAAGGTCAAATTCTTTGATAACATTACCCCTAGGAGATTTCGTTCATATTACACGGCCCATACATTGAGAGATGATATAAATTATAATAGAGACAAAATTCCACAATTTCAAGCAATAAATGCATGCAACAATTAGCCCTAGAACAACGAAAATCCCAGTCCAATGTACATGGCAAAGTAAAACAAGAATAACATTAAAAGCATGTACTTACATGTGATAGAATATATCCAACCATTCACAATTGACAAGAGAGAGCTCCAAGAGAAGACAGACCGATATCCACACATCAAAATTCATCCATAAAGCTCCAATTCATCCTCTAGAAAAAGTGCGAAAATCTCAAGAGAGAGAAAGAAGATCCAATCGAAAGTGATGATGAGAAATGAACTTATCTCGCTTGGATTTATACACAACTTAGGAGTTCGAATTAGCCTCCTTGGCCTACATAAGCCCCAAAAATAAAATAATGTTCTATTAATTCAACTTTTGGTGACAAGCCCAAGCTCATAAATTAAAAGGGAAGCCTCTCAAGAGGTCAATTAATAATCTATGCATGTCGTAGGTCCCTCTAAGAGGCCTAATGAGGTCCATGGGTTCCACAATGAAGAATAGGACCCTCAAAAGCAGTGGACAAGGGGTTGACCCCTTGTAATAACCGTGTTGTTCCAAATGACATGTGTGGGCACACAAGTGTCCTCATGGGTCTCCAAACAAATCGTAGATGCTTGTAGATTGCTTGGAAGGGCTAGGATGGTGTAGGTGGTGTCACATTATCATGCAAGGCTTGGATCATCTGCCTTGGATCATCTGCCAAGTGTATGATGTAAAACAAGGGCCATTTGGGCATGATGGATCAGGTGCATCTTCCTCATCCAATAAGTGAACCATGTGCAATATCTGAATGGCTGTGGGGATCCATGGAGTGCTGTTTGCTGCTGTGGAGGCCCATGGCTCTCAACACACACGCTACATGTGCCAATGTAGCCCTTTAGAGGATTAGGACACCGTATAGGGAGACTAAACCCAAGATGGAGACCATCTGCAATCCTGCATAAGATCTAATGCGTCCCCTAGCTTTCCAATACAACAAGTTATTAGAGAAATCGAGTAAATGAGCTTACCAATCATGGACCATAGGTGGGGACTTCATAATGGCCTGCGCTTCCACAATGGGCTTCGGGATGTGCCAATGTCTCCTAAATTCCAAATGGGGTTAACCAATAACCCTATTAGGTGGTTTCTACTTCTAAAGGAGATAATATAGTCAAGGTACATCCCAATGTTACTTAGGAGCGGGAGCGGGAGCGACCATTTTCAGAAGCTCCCAGTTTGGGAGCGAATCCGGGAGCGATTTTTTAAAAATATATATAT
>APFE031376692.1:13753-41840 GCA_000404065.3 Pinus taeda
AATCGGTAGGGAGCGAATTTTTTTTGGAAGGGAGCGCGCTCCCGAAAATCCCTCCCGTCCTGGAGCGATTTAGGGAGCGCGCTCCCAAGCCGCTCCGGAGTCGCTCCCGCCCGGAGCGCGCTTCGGGAGCGGGTTCGAAGGGGGGGGGGGCGCTCCCCCGCAACTATGGTACATCCGTTAAAAGGTGGTGGCATGTGACAAATAGGTGAATGAAATAAGAGATGAGAAGGGGCAGTCCTGGGTCACATTGCTAGGGTACAAGGGTAGCTAATAAGAGGGAAGCCCATACTTGGGTTTATAATGTGTAGGAGGGAGTGATCATGGTACATGAGGTGTCTCGACCTTGATTTTTCCACCCTTCTTTATATGTCTTTTGCCTTTTTATGATTTTGTTTGATTAACTACTCGGGGTTCAAAGGGGTAAGGGCATGATGTATAAGATATAACAATGAATATCCCCCTTTTAAGGTGGGGTGGTTCGCTCCCTGCCAGGGGTTGGGACAATCATGGGTTCCTATGTGATAGGGGAGGCTCATAGAACCTGTAGGAACTAGGGTGATGGCCATGATGATGGGGTAGAGCTCATGTATTGGCTTTTTCCCACATGCTGAATGTGTTTGTCTCGGTCATCTTTTGCATTTTGTGGTACATTTTCCTGTTGAATGTGGCCATATATGCTTTTATCTTTCTTTTTAGCAGCATTAACCTCCGGGCTTCATTCCAAGCCATGACCCAAAGTGTGAGCAAGGGGAAGGGGCATGCTAAACCTATGTGGACCCAGTGGAGGAATGTGGACCTAGGTGGGAGAAATGATGAATGGGGTAATAATGAATGGGAAGAGGGTAATATAAGCGAATAAGGGAGCAAGGCCGCGCAACCAAAATCGGGGTTTCCCATGAAATACGATCCCTAGAGCCAAATGCTCAGTAAAAGAGATCCCACGGGACTAGAATTCAATGTTAAGACCTAAAAGGGGTCTAGGGGAGAAGAGCACAGACCTAGCCCATTCTTTCCCTCGAATCCCCCCAATCAATCCATGTTTAGAAGTGTCCGTGATAAGCAAACTACACTACTCAATTTCCAAATGACAAGGCATACCTCTAGGTTCGGGAGGCCCACCTTCAAACATATGATCATGGTAGATGGGTGAGGGACCACATGGCTGGCTCAAGTGGCGGAGAAATGGCATAATGAGCTAGATGGTGGCTGCAAGGGGCTGTTGGCTGTTGGCCGAGGACCATCTTCGAGAAAAAATTCTCCTAAGGATATTACCCACAAAATCGTGGGTAACAAGTCCCTTTTATTAAATATTTCTTCGCTTTAGTGTTAAAATTGGCAACTATGGCCAAACTCCACATGGGTCATCTTATTTATGACAGCTGATATTTTTCTTGGATTCCTCTCTCTGAGAGGTGTAGGATTGATCTAAAGGTCATCTGATTCTGACATGTACAAATGAAGTTATGAATTTATTTTGATTATGGACAAATTGTCAAGGTCGGCCAACAAACTCATGTAGGTTCAGAAACCCAATCTATTCATCCTCAACGTTTATCTATAAATACATGATGCCTCCTCCTCATTTGAACACACCTCACTTCTCATACATCTCTCTCTCCTCACATGATTGGGTATGAATTTCTGGGCAGCTTTACACACATATGAAGGACTGTACTTTTCTGTTCTAGTTGATGAACAACGTTGATCGAACTGTAGATGGTTGTTTTGACTGTGTTGACCTGTTTTTGGTGCGATTTTTGGGTGGAGGAATTCTGTCCTAGCAGGCTGTAGATCTGAGCACAAGAATGGAGGCAATCTGACCTCTTGTTTGACCAGCTTTGACTGTACTAGGGCTGGCCATAGGGTTGAATTTTGTTGACTAGTCTTGACTGGACTTTTTCGGACTGTTTTGGGTTGATTACACTTGCTGTTGGAGGCCGAAGTTGATTGGGTTTGACCGAGCTGAATTGAGGAAGAAATCTGTTTTGTTGATCAGCGTTGAATTTTCTGGTTTGGGCTCTTTTGATGCTATTATAAATTATCAGAATTTGTAAATTGTACTATCTCTCTGTTAAATTATTGAAGATTAAAAGAAGTTTGATCAAGGGTTTCCCCACCTTGGGGTTTGTCCCTGGTTGGTGCCACATCTTGTGTCCTCTTTTCTTGGCTTGTCTTCTACTGTTTATGTTTATGTTCTATCAACATTTTACTTGCATGTTTATGTGATTGCTAAACTGAAATTGATATTGGGCTCACAAAGAAATTGAAGTAACATTGCTCTAAAGCATAGAACATACCATTGTTGCCTAAAATTAACATGGTATTGGATCTTAGGTGAAGACAAAGCCCAAGCAAGAGTGAAAGAGCAACCCATAAAGACAGTTGGACAGGGACAAAAGACTCAATGGGTTCCTCATCCTACTCCTCGGCTGAAAAAAAGCTCCATGATAAATCTAACTATCATGGATGGAAGATGTCTCTTGATTTGACCTTGGAAGAGAAGGAAGTGATGGATTATTTGTAGGGTAAAATCCCTGAGCTTCCTTCAAATGCACCGGCTGTTGCTAAGACCAAGTACAATAAGGCTGAAGTCAAAGCGAAGAAGATTATCAGGGATTCCATTGACAAGCATCTGGTGGCCTATACCTTCGAATTGAAGACCTCCAAGGAGATATACGACAGGTTGGTTGACATGTTCAAGGTTAGTAATGCTAATCGAATTCTCTTTCTCAAGTTGAAGGATATTAAGAAGGGCTAGGACGAGGACATTCAATCCTATTTCTTGAGGATTACTGAGATCAAGAATGATCTACTCTCGATTGGAGAAGTCATTTTGACAAGGAATTTACTCTCACCACCCTTGGAGTAATCCCACCTGAGTGGTATGTATTTATAACCACTTTACTCAACAATGATCGAATTCAAGGGTTTGAAGAATTGATGTTGAGATGCATTCAAGAAGAAACAAGAATGGTGGAGCAAGAAATGCCTTCTGATAAAAACAACTCCACTGCATTCTCTGCTCATGCCAAGAGAAAAAAAATGCAAGTTCAAAGAAGCAAAGTCAAGGAAGACCGGGATTCAAAAATGGAAGGAAAGGAAGATGTTTTGTTTCCAATAAGTTTGGCCACCATGCAAGGGAGTGTCCTAATAGAAGGGAAGCACCTCGAGATGATGACTATCATAACAACTCCAGGGGCAACTTCAACAACAACGATCAAAGGAATGGCAGGTCCAATGGCAAAGGAAAAAGGAATGTTGGACATCAAGGAAACGGTCGACCCTCCAAGAAATTAAGGAACTCCAGGTATGATGAATCCAATGTTGTTAACAATAAGCAAAAAGAGTACTATCTTATATTGGCCCTCTCCACTGCCTCTCCTCTGGACACTTTGGGAAATTAGCTAATTGATAGTGGTGCCTCAAGGCACTTCACCGAATATAAGGAAGCCCTCTCTAATCTGATTAAAAAAGAGACAAACTTGTAGATCATCCTTGGAGACGATGCCACCTAACCCGTGAAGGGAGTAGGAAATGTTACCCTTCAATTGAATCAAGGTAACACTATTCATTTGCAAGAAGTACTATATGTACTTGATCTCAAGAAGAACTTGGTGCCCATTTCAGCAATGGAAGATAAAGGATTCAAAGTGGCTTTTATTTGATGGAAAGGTACGTGTTTGGAAAAGAAATTTCAAGGATGCCTTTACTCTTGGGTTTAGGGTTGACACTTTGTATCAAGTTGGAGGAAGTCCATTAGGAGCCATGTCTTGCGACACATCTCTACAATCTGAACTGTCGCTGGAGGTTCGCCCATCTTCATTATAAGGCCCTACCTGATGTGAGACAGATGGTGACAGGTATGCCTGAGTTAGAATCCAATGAATTCCAAGATTATTATAGAGAAGCTGGCATTAAGAGGGAGATTGCAACGCCATACACTCCCGAGCAAAATGGTGTGGCTAAAAGGAAGAATCGCTTTATTGTAGAAGCTGTCTGTGCCATGCTTCATGATTAAGGCCTTCCGAAGTTTCTATGGGGTGAAGTTGCAAATACCGTCGTGTATGTTCAAAATCGATGCCCTCATCAAGCATTGGATTCCAAGACTCCCAAAGAAATGTTCACTGGTAAGAAACCCGATGTCTCTCATTTTAGAATTTTTGGAAGCCTCATATATTTTCATGTGCCAAAAGAGGAAAGAAGCAAATTGGGTGCCTTTGGGAAGAAACGAATCTTTGTGGGCTATAGTGAAAATTCTAAGGGATATAGAATTTATGTGGCTGGGCAAAAGGAAGTTGAGATAAGTCATGATGTCACCTTTGACGAAGATATGGCCCTCAAGAAGATCAACAACCTTCCTATCCTAAGGAAGGACAAAGAAGATGACACAGGAAATCAGGGTGAAAAAGAGGACGAAACGATGCATGATGTTGATGAACCTATGGATCCTATTGATCAACTCCCTCATGAGCCTTCCTCGTCCAAGAGGAGACCCTCATGGCTTAGGGAGACTTTCAAAGATGCTCAGAGGCACATTGCACCAAGGGGGACTTTCTGTGAAAGCAAGAAGCTGAACAGGTATCAAGGATATTTGATTGCCATGAGCACTATCATTCAAAATGAGGCTTCATCATTCGAAGAATCCGTGAAGCAACAAGTATGAAAGGATGTTATGAATGAAGAATATGAGTCAATTAGGAAGAATGATGTCTAGGATGTAGTCCCTAGACCCCAGGACAAATCGGTTGTCACTTCTAAGTGGCTCTACAAAGTCAAGCATGGAGCTGATGGAAGTGTAGAAAAGTTTGAAGCTCACTTTGTTGCTCGAGGCTTCTCTCAAAAGGAAGATGTAGATTATGATGAGATATTTGCACTTGTTGCCGGATACACCACCATTCGCTCAATCATAGCCCTTGCTGCATTGCAAGGATGGAACCTACATCAGATGGATGTCAAGATCGCCATCTTGCATGGTTCAATCAAAGAAGAAGTCTATGTGGAACAACCTAAGGGGTTTGAAGTTCATGATCGAGAATCTCATGTATGCAAGTTGAAGAAAGCTCTTTATGGATTGAAGCAAGCACCCTGGGCTTGGTATGAGAAGATCGATAACTATCTGATGAAGCTGGGATTCACTAGAAGTGAAGCTGATCCGAACCTTTACTTTAAGGTTGAAAATGATAAAACTCTCATTCTGGTACTTTATGTGGACGACCTCTTTCTGACAGATGCAGACCCTCTAATTCACAAATGTAAGAGGGAGTTGGCCTTTGAATTTGAGATGGAGGACCTAGGACCGATGCACTATTTCCTAGGGTTGGAGGACCTAGGACCGATGCACTATTTGCCAGGTGAAATTTTCCTCTCTCAAGGAAAATATGTTATGAAGATATTGGAAAGATTTGGGATGGTGCACTGCAAGCCTATGACTACTCCGATGGAACTTAACTTTAAGAGGTTATGTGGTAGTGTTGCTGGGCCTGAATTGGCAAATGCTTCTGAGTATCGTCAACTCATAGGAGCACTGATGTTCTTGGTGAACTTCCGTCTGGACATATGTACACATTGAGCCAGTACATGGTTGAGCCTCATCATATACATTGGATTGTTGCCAAGAATCTTTTGAGATATCTTCGGGGTACAATCACTCATGGACTGAGATACACTGTGTGAAGTTGCATGGTTATTCTGATGCTGATTGGGCTGGTAGTGTGGTGGATCGCAAGAGCACTTATGGATGCTGTTTTTCTTTGGGCTCTGTTTCAATATCCTAGATGAACAGGAAGCAGAAATCGGTTGACTTGAGCACCGCCAAGGCCGAATACATAACTGCTAGTACGGCCTCCTGTGAAGCTGTCTAGTTGAGGAAGCTCTTCAGTGAATTGTTTGGACATGTGCTGGATACCACCGTGATCCTCTGCAACAACTAGAGTGGGATTCGATTATTAGAGAATCCCATGTTTCATGATCGCTCCAAGCATATAGATATCAGATACCACTTTATACGGGATATGGTACAATGCGGAGCAATAAGGTTCCATCACATTGGGACTAATGAGCAAGTAGCCGTTATTCTGACAAAGCCCCCGGGGAAGGTCAAATTCTTGGCCTTCCAAGAACGACTTGGAGTCGTGGAGAGACCCTCTTATGAGGGTCCTGTATGAGATGGACATTGAGCTTTGGGAGCTCCGAGGGGCTTGGGGTACTTCTTTGAGCGGTGAGTAACCATAGGGTGAGTGGTTTAGCCTTCCCCTAGTGGTTTGCTGTGTACAGGGTGAGTGGTTCACCCTTCCCCTGTGATACCCCTTGGTGACATGTGAGTAGGATGAGTGGTTCATCCTTCTCCTGCCGAGACATTCTACCCATGCAGTCTGGGACTCATGGGAAGTACCTCTCATCTAGACAATGAGTAGGGAAATGAGGATAGGGACCATAGTACTATTGATGGATGCATCGTGTACTACCATACTCCCTATGCTAGGATGTACGATATTGATTTGGGATCAATGGGAATTGACTTTGGGTCAGTAAGAGTGGTATGAGACACTCTCTTTTGATTGGTATTGACTTCGAGTCAGTAAGAGTGGTACGAGACAATCTCTTTTGATTGGGATTGACTTCTGGTTAGTAGAGAATGGTATGATACATTCTTGATCACTTCGTCTTCTTCATAGTTCAGCAGAGCAAAGCAGAGCAGTGCATGGATGGCAGAGATAGTACAGATTGGCAGAAGCATTAGCAGGTGGAGTTCTCCCTAGTTGAGAGGGAGTGTTAAAATTGACAACTATGGCCAAACACCACATGGGTCATCTTATTTATGACAACTGATATTTTTCTTGGATTCCTCTCTCTGAGAGGTGTAGGATTCATCTAAAGATCATCCGATTTTGAGAAGTTATGAATTTATTTTGATTATGGACAAATTGTCAAGGTCGGCCAACAAACTCATGTAGGCTCAGAAGCCCAACAATCATGTCTATTCATCCTCAACATTTGCCTATAAATACATGATGGCTCCTTCTCATTTGGACACGCTTCACTTCTCACACATCTCTCTCCCCTCACATGATTGGGTACGAATTTCTAGGCATCTCTCCACACGTGCGAAGGACTCTACTTTTCTGTTCCAGCTGTTGACCGACGTCGACTGAATTTACAGGTGGCTGTTTTGACTGTGTTGACCAAGCATTGACCCGTTTTTGGTGCGATTTTGGGTGGAGGAATTCTGTCCTAGCAGGCCACAGATCTAGGCACAAGAACTGAGGCATTCTGCCCTCCTGTTTGACCAGTGTTGACTGTACTAGGGTTGGCCGCAGGGTTGACTTTTGTTGACCAATTTTGACTAGAATTTTTCGGACTGTTTTGGGCTGACTAGACTTGCTGTTGGAGGCTGAAGTTGACTGTGTTTGACAGAGCTGAATTGGGGAAAAAATTTTCCCTGTTGACTTTTCTGGTTAGGGCTCTTTTGCTGCTGTTATAAATGATTAGAATTTGTAAATTGTACCATCTCTCTCTGTTGAACTACTGAAGATTAAAAGAAGATTTGATCAAGGGTTTCCCCACATTGGGGTTTGTCCCTGGGTGGTGCCACATCTTGTGTCATCTTGTCTTGGCTTGTCTTCTATTGTTTATGTTCTATCAACATTTTACTTACATGTTTATGTGATTGCTAAACTGAAATTGATATTGGGCTCATAAAGAAATTAAGTAAAATTGCTCAAGCATAGAACATACCATTGTTCCCAAAAATTAACATTTAGCCTATGGGAACCACTCTGGGCTAGTGGACTCCGTCATAAGCTTCCTAAGTGGTTGGGGACATTACATTGCTCCTTTGCTCTTTATCGAATGCTCTTGGGTGTTGCCAAATGAAGTTCACTTTGGTTCTACTTATAGTATTCTTTGGTGGAGTCACTTCTCATCAAGAGACAAGTCTCTTAGCTCGAGTCGACTTGAGCCTACATGTCAAAACCAAGTAATCTTAAGAAACAAAATTCTTTCATTTGACTTTTTGACCCTACATGGTTGCCTTAGGTCCCCTTTGCTCTGTTAAGGGTCCCCTCATGCTACTAATGAGTAAAATAACATTTTTTCCATTTGGTTTTGTGCCCACAGCTTTGGGTACAAAACCCACTGCTTAGGTGCATCTCGTCACAAACCTAGTACCCTAGGGGTTGTGGGAGTACCTCCCAAGCTACAGAAATCAATAGTATCATCATCTTGATATTCTATCAATCAATATGTATTTTTTATTATACAATTCTATTTACACATATACAACAGGGACTATTGTTACATCAACCCACCTCAACATATAGGGGGAGAGCGCTCCATGAAAATCATAGTATGTGCATAGAATGATAAGATATAACCAACAAAATAATAGCAAGAGGTAGAGTGCTCTTGCTAGGAGGTATAACATCATTGAACCCATCGATAATAATGCATAATTCATAGTAAATTGGGTCATATGTGAAGCATCCTTTTGATAAATAACATAGATCAAAATATGCCATCATCAAGATTGAGATACATCTAATGTGGTAGGAGAGCTTGCCATTTGGGAAAAACTTATGATTAATCTCATCTCACCATGTCTCATTGACAATTAATCAACTAAAGTGTTCATGTCATGTACTAACTATAGCATCGCATCACTAGAAAGGCATTAAGCTATAATTGGTGCTCATGTTGAACACTTGAGGATATGAACATAGATCTCCGCACTCTCCACTTCTAGACGTCACAACACTCACTGTTGAGCAATGGTCAATAATAACATTACCATAAGGGTAATGCTAGGAAAAGCATGTGCGTTCATGAAATATCCTTGTATTTTCCTAAACAACCAATAGATATCAATCATAATCAGTAATCTATCATTTGCAATTGAATATAGGTTCATACAATATGAGGGGTGTTACCACCTATTGTGGCATTGAATGTGTAGGCACCGCGACAACGCTCAGATCGGGGGCTGTCACCCTGATCCCCAATCTCTTCGTTTAAGATGTCTCCCTACAATAGGCTAAGGGGGGTAGACCCTATGGAAAAATGGAATGAAGAAGCGCTAGTTGGGAGCCAATTAGTTCGAGAGACACAACGAAGCGATTAAGTACTTGATTAAGGCTTAGCAAGACTTAGAATTTGATTAGATTTTAAACGGTTAATACCAGTGCCTTATGGAGTCAACGATCTTGCTAGGGAAATGAAGACCAAGTAGTCGATTAGTGACTGCTACTTAGGTGAATGACTATCTTATATGAAATGCAGATCCTAAAACTAATATGAGATGCAAGAATCTTGGTTGATTTTAGTTAAATATGCCTACTTAGATTTTGAATCCTTCAATCTTTCTGTGTTGAGCCTGATTTCGTAGTAATTGGCAGAGAGAAGGTCAGGAGAAGCACACTAAGGTGTGATTAACGATACATCTCCTGAACTTCTAACATCCCTGGTGCCTCCAGCGCTACGGAGAGCTGTGGCCTTGACGACTGCAAGGTCACCGTTTTAAGTACTATTAAAACAGGCTTCTCAAGTAAAGACAGATGGAGATCTGTCTGTCTATCAACCAAGCTTATGCTTGGAAGTAAATTTTATGTATGCAGAACTAACCTATATGCAAATGCATCGGAAGATGAGATGAAGTTAGACTCGAGGATGGGGAAAAACTTGCGTTGCTAAAGCCTTCAATTACCCAAATGAGATGTTCACTTTATTAGATGAGGACTTAAATGATAAACTCTTGAAGATATTACAATTAAAACACCAACTTATTTCAAATCTTCTTGATACAATTTAGCTCAAAGAGAACAAAAACTACTACGAGCATTAAATAATCCAAGCAATGACGATAGATTTCAATAGATGCACAATGTTCTAGCAATTAAATTTCAAGACATCCAAATACTTTAAACAACCACAATTTAAATGCTAACCAATTTTGATCGTAGATTTAAAAGTTATGCTTGGTGACCCAAATCTAGGAAAATTTTCTTATAGTTAACCTTTAGATATAAAAATTGAAGCACATTTAATTGTAGAGAAATGAAAAATACTAATACCACAAAAATTTACTTTTAGATTTTACACTTAGCACCAAAGACACCAAGAAGGAATTAAAAATTGACAAATTTAGCTAGTCCTTTAGGAAATATTTTTCAATGTGCTAAATAAGATTAAATGCGGTGAATGATCAATAAAAGTTTTTCATTTTTAAAAGTGACCAAAACATATCGAACTGGCTTAATAATTTTAAAAGTTTTTTAATGGGCCAGAGGCTACATAAAAAATTTTAAATCTTTAAGTGTGAAAATTTATTTCGATCTATTTTCGAGCCACATAAAATAAACTTTTTAGGTTTTTTAGGGTTTTTAGATATTTATATTTTTTAAGATTTTTTTGAATTTTAATAAAAAATTCAAACTCAAAAAAAAAAATGAAAACAAAAGTGAAGTCAAACAAAAAAGAGAAATAAAAAAATAACCACAAAAAAAACTCGAATTTTTAAAATTTTGATTTTTTGTTTGAAAATGTTTTAGGATAAAAAAAAAATAAGATCGAAAATCAAACTAGATAAAAACAAATGAAAATCATAAAATGAAAAATAACCTAAACCTAACCCTTTTTTAATTATTTTATTTATTTTTCTATGTTTTTAGATTTCTTTTTTAAATTAAAAAAATGGAAATGACAAAATCAAAACCAAAGATCCAAAAAAAAAATTATACCAACCCTATCCTAAACTATGCATAACACAAAACAAAAACAAAAAATGCTTAACCCTAAACTTTACCATACACAATAACAAAAGAATCGAAATTTTTTATTGTTTATTTTGTGCAGGTGCAGGAGCGTGGAAGAGTTTTGACAACGAGGATGAAGGTAGAGGTTGGAAAGATTGTGTGAAGGTGTTGTAGGCTTGGATGCGGGAGAAGAAACGTTTAAATGGAGCAAAGAAGGACGAGAGCAATGGGTAGTTTGCAGGTTTAGGAACAACGCGCGGATCTGGACATTCGACGGGAGGAAGCAAAGCTCGAAGAAGGAATAAGGGTTGTGAGTGCGTTGTTTGCACGCCGGCGGTGAAGGGAGAGGAGTAATGGCAGCAGCAGAAAGGAGAAGGGATGGCGACGTTTTATGACTGCAGATGTTAGATGGGCAGAGGGAGCTCGAGCCAAACAGCAAGAGGGTGAGGGATCAATGCAAAGGTAGACATGCAGCGGAAGGGATGCGTGCAGCGGGTTAGAGCTGCGGTGAAGAGCGAACAGGAGGCTGCGGGCTAGTCTTGAGGGGCTGCGAGATGAAGAGAGAAGGAGAACGCGGAGGGTATGCCGACGAGAATGAATGAGGGAAAGGGATGAAGGCAACAATGGAGCGAAGGTTAAAGGAGAATGCAAGTTAGGGAAGAGGGCACACAAAGATGATGAGAATGGATATGTGGACAGGGAGGAGTTGGAGGGATCAATGAGAATGATGGCAGGGATGCGGAATATGCAAACGTGTAGGTCTGAAGCAGCGTAAAGGGAGGCAGGCTCAAGCACAAAAACCCTTAAAAAATTTCGAAAAATAATTATGCTGGAAAAAACCCCAAGCAACAAACAAAATGTGAAATCGCTGCCCAATAAAACCCTGAAATTTTCAGATTAAACTTTTATATTCTACTTCAGGATTTATTAAATTTTTTTTCCCAGATTTAGAAGAGATTTGAAACCCTGGACTGTAAAACAATGCCCTTGCAAAAGCTGGTTTTAAGGCCAGATCTTACCCTCCAGGGCCTAGATCTGACTTCAAAATCAAACTTCACCTTTAGATCTGCAACCTATACCTAAAAAAACATACACCCAGAACTCAGATATAAATGAAACCCCATAAATCTTAGTCAGAAAAATAAAAATGAAATAAAATTACAGATCTATGCACAGAGACAACAAATCTATTAGATCTGGCGAGTGCAAGTCCAACTCCGCTCCCAAATCTCTGATAATCTAAGGCTCTTATAAGCCAGATTTATCAATTTAGCACAGAAAAAATTGAAATTTTGATTTTAAACAGAGGTGCTTCGTCCAAAACCTTTCATGCATCAAAAATAAATCTCTTGTGATAAGCCCAGGATCCAATCAAGCTGGGCTCTTCAGAAAATACTAATCGGGAGTTGGCTGGTCCAACTGAAAACTTCCCCGAACGCTCAATGATCTTAAAAAAATCAAGAATTTCGTGCACAACTCAGTTCAACCATCAACATAGGGCGAGAAAACGATAATAGAATTCAGATTTAATAGAGATGCCTGCTATTATATTCAAAATCTAAATTACCATTCAAACCCCAGTGATTGAGTAAGATACCTGTGCTCAAATCACTCTTCAGAAAGCTATCATCAATGGCTAAAAGGAAATCTATGCATGAAAATAACACATCTTACAACATTTCGACGAAGAGTAACACCAACAGAAATTAACCCCAAAGTCTTTCTTTATTGTTCATAAAAAGGATTGCAAGAGAGCTTTCACTTAGCACACGACTTAGAGATCGAATGATCTCAACTGACAAATGACCTCCTATCTAAAGATAAATCTTCCAACGGCTAGTTCGAGTGATCTTTGTCAAAGCAATCTCGACCATTGATGAGGATCAAATTTTTTTTTTAATCTAATCCGTCGAAATTTTAAATTATTGAGGAAATTTCGAATTTTTTAATTAAATGCATTTTAATTAATTCAAAAATTAAAATTTTGAATTAATCTCCTCAAAATCTTGACTTTGACTTAACCCCAGGGACCAAAGGCTTAAAATTTAGCAAGATAATCAATTAATTTTAGTCCCTGGACCTCTTTAAAATTTAATTTTTAAAGAACCCACGAATTTTGCCTTTGGAAAATTTAAATTTACCTAGGACCTATAATTAAATAAATTTTTGGTTTAGGATTTTTATTAATTTTGGCCAGAAAATTTAATTAATTAACCGATGAGGGGATAAACTATTTTTCTAACTCTCAAGACACTTTACATCGTGATTTTTACATATCTTTTACATCACAAGGGGGAAAACTCATCTGAAACAGACTTTCACAGACCACCCATTTCTGTGACACAAATATAATCCAACAGATTAAGCAATTTGTAATAAAATAACCTAACCAAATAGTTAGGACTATTCCCAAATCACTTTCACACAGACTCGATCTATAACATTAGGTCTCGCCTAAGATCCTGGTGACAAAATTCATTCCGGCTTTGGGGTAAGGCTGAAGGAAAACTCTGCCGATCATCCGAGAATGGATTGGTGAGACAAAAAACCTCTCGGAATGTAGATCGTTACCAGAAAAATAGGTTTACCTAGGCAATTATATACATGACACAGTGCTGCTTAGATTATTTACATCACATATATGCAGAATGGGTTTACATTATAACATGACAACCAAGCTAATGATTATAGCTAGATGACGCGGACATATTGATCAGGTGCTATCTCTTTTGCAAAAAAGGGGGTGTACAACTATGGGTCGTTGACACGTAGTGGTCAACACCGCCCAAATTAGCAGGTCTTGTTAAGGTCATTACAAGATGCTAAGGTGGCACCACATAGTACAAGTGCCCATTGTCACCTTGGCACTTGTCTCCACTCTTTAGGCCAACTCCTACAAAGCTAAGGGAGGCTTCCCTACACTAAATACTCTCCAGAACAAGTTAACGTACTAGTGCCTTGTGATACGTCTTGGGCGATGGAGTCTAGGAGTTAATTTTAGACATTTTGCTCATCTAGAAATAAGAAACTCACTGCAGAAAATGCAGACTAGGATGAAGAATAAACTCTATTTACCTAAAGTTAGCCTTGATTGCTCATTTGGAAATAAGAAACTCACTACAGAAAATGCAAACCAACATGAAGAATAACACTCTATTTACCTAAAGTTAGCCTTGAAATGGGACAAAGTTGAGAGTTTTGAGCCACTACCAAATAGATGATGAATACCTTGTACTCGACCTTGGTTGATGGCTGGAAATGTTAAATCCGTTTGCTGTTTTGCAATTGCAGACTTGCAAAACTGCAGAAAAATGCAGAGGACAACAAGCTAAACCCTTTTTGGGGGCCACCCACAAATGTAAAAATGACCTACCAAGTTGGATTTATGGGAAGTGTTAGGGAAATGAATAAGCAACAATATGAGCAACCCAACACTTAAAATGTGAAATTTTTAAATATACTATTGCAATTATTGATTATTATTCTTCTATCTTTTCAGATTATTTGTCAATCGCAAAATACTTGTAGCAAATATTGAATAAAACACAATTGCAACTTCACTGAAAAATAAATACCACATGAACTGAGAAAATTATGCACACACACAAATAATGGACACCAATGTTTTCGGACAAATGTCCTTGGAAAAACCCCGAAGGGAAAACTAGTGCAGTAGATGAGGATTTTAATAATTAATTTTTCAATAAAATATTGCAACTTGTTGTCGTAAGATGGCAAACCTCTGGAAAATGTTTCTGGTCACTTCTACAAGTCTCATTGACATCTTGGAAGCCATTCGACCCACCAAAACCAATTCAGCCTCCCTCTGAAGCTGGGTTCGACTCACACATTCGTCTTGGCTGAGAAACCCAATCCCCCTAGCAACTCGCACTGACTGGGAATATACTCTCGACCTCCAATTTCGACCTCAACTAGAAACTCGATCCTCTCATGCAAATTGATCTCTCCTGTGCAAATTTCCTTGCTCTGGAAATTCTCCTCTCTGAGCAATTCACACTCCTTGTCTGGGTAACTCGCACCCCTTGCTGGAGCAACTCGCACTGCTAGAAAATTGTCCTCTCTTTGAAGAAAAATCAATCTCCAACTCTCCATGGAAATTGCTGTGAAGAATCTCTTCGACAATCTCTGCTGAAACCCCTGCTGCTGATGTCCCTGCGCTGCTTGTGCACCCTTAGTATCATTGCAACTCTATGTCTCCTTCGTATTCTCCAAATGACCCATCAATCTCCTCTTATAATATCTTGTTGACGAATCAATGACCATGATCTAATCACAATCGATGGCTAAGATCATCTTGACCCCATCAAGTGACTTTTCTAGAAGTCTCTAGAGGAAAATTGATTTACCCCAATTAATACTAATTAATTAATCTATTTCACTAACTTAGGAAAATTAATTAATTGCTTAATTAAATTTAATTAGGGCTTTTTCTTGCGAAACCAATTTTGGGTATCGGAGAAAATGTATTCCCTAGCCTCATAAACACATTCTGAGACTAAAACACTTGTCCAAGGTGCACCTACTAACACTCTCTTTTAGCGAGGAAGGTGTTTTACATAACACCCAACTTGTCTCTAAAGAAGATGAACCTCACCTTCCCCTAAGATTTCGTTAGAATATTTGCTACTTGCTCATCTGTAGGTAAACTGTAGCTGGACAATCTTGTGCTGCACACAATTCGTGATGAAGTGGTACCTGATGTTTATATGCTTGGACCTGTCATGAAACACAAGATTCTCTGACGACCTGACATAACTTTAATTGTCATAGTGTATCATCGTAGTCTCTATCCTTTGACCAAACAAGGCTACCGGTAGCTTCAAAGCGAATTGGCCTCGCATGTAGCCATGTTCGCTGCTGTGTACTCTGCCTTGGCTGAACTTAATGCCACAGACTTCTGCTTCTTGTTGTACCAAGAAACAACTCCTGATCCCATGCTGAAGCAACACCCACTTTTTCGATCTATTGTGTTCCCTGCCCAAACTGTATTAGCATAGCTCACCAATTTGACATCATCACCTCGAGCATATCTGATCCTATACTTGATTGTGGCATGCAAATACCTCAACACATGCTTACCTGCTATCCAATTTTCAATTCCACCATGAACTGACTCAAAGAGTTAGCTGCATAAGATATGTCTGGCCTTGTGTTGGCCATATACATGAGAGCCTATCAACTTCCTGTACAAGGTGGGGTCCACATCCTTCTCCGGGGATGCATCTATCTTCCTCCAATTTGTGATCATGGGAGTAGACATGGATTTGTAATCCTCCATCCCGAATCTCTTCAGCATCTCGATGTAGTATTTCCCTTGTCCAAGGAAAATTTCACCATCTGTTTGCCATACCTCCATGCCTAGAAAATTGTGCATGAGCCACAAATCCTTCATCTCGAACTCTGCTGCAAGATCCCTCTTACACTCCTTGATGAGGCCCAATGCTAAGTCACTAGGTTCGTGTTCAAGTTCGGTGACCTTGAAATTCGAATAAAGTTTGACAACTAAAATTTTGTCGATAAAATTCGACATATAGAAATTCGAAAAAAAAATGTATAGATATATATAAAATCAATTTAAAGTCAAATTCAAATAAATTTTTGGCTTAGCAAGAGAACAGAGTCTAGACTCCATATGAGAAATGGTATGGCAGCAAACATCCTATTTCACATTTCAAAATTTCTAGATCTGCTGCATGGGCTTATGCTCCTAAATTTGCAGTTGTGGCCAAATTATACGATATGAGCATTTTCCACTCAGACATGTCACCTGCAGGCTGCAGCCTGCTGGGTTGATTCAGTTCTATCACAATTGTGTTTGGCATTGACATTAGGTGTTTGCAGTTTGCCACATGATCATCAACCCACTTTTAATGAGTTTGTCAATAAATTGTTGTGCCTTGTACAACTTCAGTTAGTAACTAAACATTTAACTTTCTTGCACTAGAAGGTAATATACCTAAAACTTAAAAGATGCCCTCGATATAAATGTTTGCAACTTCAGAAGGCTAAGAAGCCAACTCCAGAATATTACACTGTAACACCATTGTTAAGACAAAATCATTCTCACATACCATATTAGATTTTAGCTTACAAGGGTAAGTATCATGAGCATGCTACTACTTGAGTAGGCATGGTATTGAACTATAAGCCCATAGTACATAATTGATTATCAACATGTGACTCAAAAGTAAACTCTTGCAAAAGAAATTATCCACCTCAAATGTGAACAAGTACAAGACAACAAAGGCCAAAAATATTCACTTATATTGGTTTAAATATGACACATCCACTAACACATACAAATAGATATTCTTTGGCAGTTCAATGAAAAACTCTGCATTATAAGATACAAAACCCTCTGACAGATGTATGCTTTTCTCACTGTGCATTTCCCAAGAAAAATCTTTTTTGCTGACACGAGAAATAAAGCAGTGAAATAGCTGCATAGCAGCAAAATCAGAAGCAGAAAAAACCAAACAGTTGCCATAAGGTTAACTTTATTTCACATGCAAAAGTCTGTTTCGTTTTGTAAAAAAGTTGAGCATTTTCAAAAGGATTGAGATAATAGTAAATAATAGTAAATAACCTTCAAAAGGATGCAAAGAACCTTTATCATTTATGACAACAGTCAACTTTAATACCAAGTGCTGAAAGCAGTCCTAAAATCACCACTCCTTTTCAGGTTAGATTGAAGCAAGCAAATAATGGAAATAAACTTAAGCCTCTAATATGTTTTCAGACCTCTTTTCGTTTATGACAGTGAGCAGAAACCATGAAGTGAGCCAATAATGGGAGCAGTTCGTTTCTCAATACATCAAAATATAATTATATATAAACTCAAAATTTTAAACTTTAAAGTAGCTTGGCAGTTTTAGAAAATTGTTCATGCAAAAAGTAAACTAGAAATCTAAAATAGGAACACAAGTTTTATTCTTGATGTTCCTGTTGCCCACTTGTTATATTAAAAAGTTGTATGTCATCAAGAGTAGTGTGAGTTGTGAATCCGCTAGATGCTTCAGCACCAGATTCATCAGTGAATTCCCTGTTAGTGTTTATGTCACTATCAATGTACAAATCAACATCATCCATTATTACATTTGGAACAGGATCGATCCATGGAGTAGAAGAATTGGATGACTCTTTAGCCATATTCTTCAATGCCAACTGCAAGTTACTACGAACATAAACAAGATCTTCTAATCTTCTAGATGACAATCTATTTCTTTTTTTGGAATGAATGTGGTCAAAGGAACTCCAATTCCTTTCACATGCTGATGCACTTGTTCCCTAGCTTAAGATACGAATTGCAAAATTTTGCAATTCTATTGCCCCTGAACCATAAAATTCCCACCATAGTGTTGGATCACTTCTGCTCCTATCATACTTTGCTAATTGTGTTCCAAATAACCCTTCTTCTAACCTGTATGCCCTCAACTGACTTCTGATCAAACCTGCAATCTCTGGATCTGGATTTAGCTTCTCAATAGACTGGATAAGTCCATTCATGATTTCTTCATCCCTATGTCTTGGTAACCCAAACAATCTAGGGTCCAAATAGCACGCTGCTGCATGTAATGGACTATGCATCATCTTCCATCTATGATCAATTAAATCCCATATCTCCTTGTAATCAGCTTCCACATTATTAAAAGCAGTTGCAATGGTCTCTTTACAATGATCAATGCTTTCATAAACAAAACCCATACAAGGTTTGTCACCATCAACCATGCGGAGCACATTAGCAATTGGGCCACAAATTTTTAAAACCTTGTTTGCATTTTCCCAAAAGCCATTATTAAGCACTATTTGTTCAACATTTTTCCCCTTAGTTTCTTTTGAGAGGGTAGATCTCTCTCACTCAGTGTTGCAAAAAACAGCTCTTAGGCTTGCTTTTTCCTCAACAACTCTTTTCAGAGTAATATAAAAGGTAGCAAACCTTGTATCACAAGGCCTTAACAAATCTTTTGATGCATTCTTCCTGTATATGCTCAAAGTGAGACGATGGTTGATGATGAAGTTTGAAATTGTTTTGGCTCTTCGAATTGTTTCATTGACCCAAGGAAATTTGGCTAAGTCATGCGACATTAAATCCAAGTAGTGAGCTGCACAAGGGGTCCAATAAATCTGATTATATTTTTCCATAATTAGCTTCCCTGCACCAACACAATTTGATGCATTATCTGTAACAACATGGACAACATTTTCCACCCCAACCTCTTGAATCGTTTCATCCAAAATTCCAAAAATAAATTCTGATGTCTTCACTCGATCCATTGCATTTATTGCCTTCAAGAAAAGTACCCCTTGAGGATAATAAACAAGCACATTGATCAATGGGCGGTGACACAAATCTGACCAACCATCACTAAAAATTGTGCATCCTGTAAGCTTCCAAGACTCTTTAATATCAACCAACTTTCCTGTCACCCTGTCTTTTGCTCTCTTTAGCAAAGCTGTCCTTAAAGCTTCAGATCCAGTGGGAACATAGCCCTTTCCAAAATCAATGGCCTTTTTAATTACATTTTTAAAATATGGACTCCTCGCCACATTAAAGGGAATTGCACATGCATAAAAATATTCAGCAACAACATCATCAACTTCCTGTTTCTCAACAGGTTTCCAGAATTGATTTAATGTTTTCGTTCCACCTGTTTTTGCTTGAGTAGAACTTGATCCACCAATGTTTGAAACTGAATTAATGGTGTTGGAGGAAGACATGGCAATCTCCCTCTCAATTCGCTGCCTCTTATTTACCCTTTTCTGCTTTTGCATCTGTGAATTGGAATGGTCTTTCTGCACTGTGGCTTTTTGTTCATCGGTGATCTTAGTGTAGGCTTCAACACCACTTCCACTTCCATTGCTAATACTGAGAAGGTGATCCACTGCTCTAGTTAAAGTGCTAGTGAAATT
The DNA here is from genome assembly GCA_000404065.3 of Pinus taeda. NCBI lineage: Eukaryota > Viridiplantae > Streptophyta > Pinopsida > Pinales > Pinaceae > Pinus > Pinus taeda. The sequence continues at coordinate 33,430 of APFE031376692.1, forward strand.
ATGTCCACACAGCTGACATGAAAGATTAAAACCATCTTTTTGGACAAAATTCCAAGCTACATCAGTTGATTTCGGGGGTGCCATTGAGATTTGAAGGTTCTGAACTTCTGATTGTCGAAAACTGGTGAAGACTTGAAGTCTGAAATGTTTGCAATTTTTTTTGAAATTACATTTTCATTAGTTAGAATTTAGAAAAAGGAAAAGTGATTCAAACCAGTTTTCTTACACAGGCCATACAAAAGTGATACAAAACAGTGTACTGCTATAGGCTACTAGGCTGTAGCTTTTTATTTTCTTACACATGCCAGACATCACAGTTTTGTTTTACGTGATTTCCAGTTCCAAGCAAGTGGAAATAAGTTACAAGATTTATGTAAATATAAATGCTGCTGAGGGCAAGAAAAGAAACAAAACGAACAGTTCAACTTCCGGTTCCATGACAATTAATTGCTCCCATTATTGGCTCACTTCATGGTTTACTGCTAGGATTTATATCTATTTTAAATTTTAATTAAGGGCAGGTAGAAACAGGTGTCTTAATTCCATGACAATTAAGACAGATGCGGACTCTATCCTTGATTTCTGTAAATCTCTTATTCAATGCATGGAAGGGGCGATTTAGGTTTCTTAGATGCCATTGATTTCTTGTTTAAAGGAATAGACTTGCTTGACAGAGGTTGATTTGCATTGGAAGATATCAATTCTTTCATTCTTGAAGAAATTTAGTCTTTCCCATGCTTAATCTGATCATCTGGCCATTAGAAGTGGCAATTGTGAACAACAAGAAGCAGGGTTGATTCAAATTTTCTCATAGAAGGAATTGTTTTTTCATGAAGGAATCAAAAGGCAGCAAAATAATTGGTCCAACATTTTGAGTTGATGTTGTAGAACTAATTAAACATACAATAACCAGATCTAGACTAGGCCCTAGGGAATGAATGGTCTCCTAGCAAATTACCAGGCCTATACAAAAAGCTAAAAAATGAATTGTAGGTGTCTTCATAGCTGCTAGAGTAGAAGAGGTCTTGTTGCTCTGAAGAAGGGAGTGGACCTGGTTCGAAGATTCCACAGTGAGAAGTTGCTAGAAGATATCCCATAGAGCTGCAAATTCCCGAGGAGTTTATAGCCTTGCTGGTCATAGACCACAGTGAGAAAATCTGTCAGAGAATGACAAACTGGACTAAGGATACTTCTCCCACCAAACAATAGAATTATAGAGGCAACAATGCAGATATTACCCTGCAACTTCTATTTACACCCTTCCAAATCAACCTAACTGTACAGTGCAGTTTAATTTTGGACCAGAATTTGATTGCTTTCCTGAGGACTTTGGCAATCGACCCATTCCCAAGGCCATGTTCGAGGCTTCTTATTGTGGAATTGACGGACAAGTAGTCCACCATGGAGAAACTCTTGTTGAAAATGGTCAATCTTCAGAAAAGAAAGCTTGATTTTTTTTGGTATGTTTTTTCATTTTAGAACTGAGACAGTATACATTTGCTGTTGAACTTGAACTTGGTAGTGCTTACCTTTGCATAAAATCTTGATCTGTGGGATGTAGTGGTGGCAATTCTTTTATGGCATTCTAGGTTTCTTAATAGTTAATAGGAAAGAAATTTCTATTATGTTGTATGAAACCTTGCAAATGCTGTTCAGCTGAATGATGCAACCTTTTGTATAAACTGATATGAAATGAGCAAGTTGACATCAGTAACAAGTTTTAACAGCCAAAAGTTTAATAGGTTTGACAACCAAGTGTTCACTACTAAAGTGTTTAACAGTGAAGGTGCACCTTACAGTGACAATCAAATGTTTAACAACCAAGGATATAGCTACAACGATTTATCAGTGATATCTTTTATCTAGCAGTGTGGAAGTAGGGTCGAATCATTGCTGTTTTTAAATTTTTTAACAGATATTTTCAGTTAATTTCATCATTATCACTTCCATCCTTTACACTCAGTCATTGGGTAATTGATCAACCATGAAAATTCAAAATAAATGCAGCTAATAAATTTTAATTAAAAACTCTTGCAGCTCATTGCTAAAAAGTTAGAACTCTGCACATAAAACTTCAAACTGAGCAACATGAGTCACTCCACCACTAGCAGTGGCAGCCACTAACAACCAGTTACAGGCTTACAGCGTTGAAAACTTGCGAGTCCTACCTGAACGCTGAACCCTGGTCCCTAAGCAGTGAGAGTGAGAGCCTGACGGCTGCGCAGCAAGAGTCCTCGCCGCTCGGAGAGCCGGACCTCGGTCAAGAGACGCGTTGGCAACTGTAGACTAGTCACTGAAGAGTGAAGACGTCTTCTGAAATGAAACCCTCCGGTAGGCTGCAGCTGTAGACTGAACTGTTTGCAACAGAGTTTGGAGTCTGGACCACAATGAAAGTTGAAACCCTTTGAAAATCGAACAAGCAAACAATGTAACAATGTTGAATGAACAATGAAACCCGCGGGCTGCAGGCAATTTGCTAAAACGCGCGAAAAAACGAACTGAAACGAACTTTTTCGAACAGGAAACGAATTTCATCGAACTTCAAACGAATTTGTTCGGAAAAATTTGAATTCGCGATGAAATTCAAGTTCGTCATAAAATTCGGCGAATTCAAACGAATATATTCGTTTTTGCTTAAAATTCGCCGAATTTTGAATTTGTTCGTTGAAATTCGCCGAATCTGGTGACGTAGGCCCAATGAACTTGTGAAGAACAAGTAGTCCACATATAAAACAAGACAAGAATGAGAACATCTCCTCCAACCACCAAGTCCACAAAGCCCATGCCTTGCATGTATCTGTCGATGCGCTCATACCATGCCCCAAGAGCATGCTTGAGTTAGTACAAAGCTGTCTTCAACCTGCACACGTGGGTCTCTCTGTTGTGTGCCACAAAGCCCTCTGGTTGTTCTATGCACACGTCTTCCAGTTCACTATTCAGGAGCGCTATCTTGACATCCATCTGATGGATTTTCTATCGCATATGTGCTACTAATGAGATCACGACTCATATAGAAGTGTACCTAGCCACAGGAGTAAATGTCTCCTCATAATCTATTCCCTCCTTCTGAGAGAACCCCTTGCCACAAACCTAGCTTTATATTTCTCGATGTTGCCATCTGTACCGTGCTTGATCTTATAGATCCAACGTGATCCAACCATCGCCCTATCTGTTAGTCTTAGTACAACCTCCCAAACATCATTTTGCATGATTGAGGAATACTCCTCAACCATCACAACTTGCCACATCTGTGCCTGTGCAGCCTCTTGATAGCTAGAAGGCTCACAATCCACCAACTAACTGACCAATGCCATGTAGCCAATGTAGCTTTTTGGTTGTTTTCGCTCTCTCTTGCTTGTCCTAGGAGTCCCCACAAGCTCTTGAGCATCCCTGACTATAGCTTGAACCTTACGTTTCCTCTTGCCAATAGTGGAGTTAGTAATATCGATGTCCATGTCCTCCCTCCTGATGCATCTCCCTAATTTGCTACATCTCTTGCTCCATCCTCGATGAAGTCTCAGGAACCCTTGCACTTGAGCTAGTGCTTATACTAGTGATTGCACTCGTGCTCTGCTGTTGCCCCCGATTTTGCTGCTCTACTTTAGGAGCTTCTGCTGGCTGCTCACTTTGATTTTCAGCTGCTGGCAACTCTTTAGATCTTCTCTACACCTCGTCCTCCATAAACTTGACATTTCACCCGACTATAATCCTCCTGGCCTCTGGGATGAAGATCCTGTATGCCTTCGATGTTTCGCTATAGCCAGCAAAGCAATCCTGCTTTGTAGTCGGATCTAGCTTCGAACGTGTCTCCCTTGGAATGTGATAGTATGCTAGGCAGCCAAATATCCTGAAGTGTTTGACATTTGGCTTCTTCCCATAGTAGGCCTCCTTGGGAGACATCTTGCCAAGTGCTTTATGTGGGATCCTGTTCTAAATATAAACCGACGTACTGCATGCCTCTGCCCATAGATAGTGTGGGAGGTCTTGGTCATACAACATTGCTCTCGCTACCTCCGAGATAGACCAATTCTTCCTCTTAACAGCCCCATTTTGTTGTGGGTTGTAAGGAATCTTCCACTCTCTCTTGATTCCTACCCTGGGACAAAACTCCTAGAAGTCCTTACTGGTGTACTCTCCTCCGTTATCTGATCGAAGAGTCTGGATCTTTCTACCTGTCACATTCTCTAGTAGAGCCTTAAACTTTTGAAAGTGACTGAAGACCTCATCCTTGGTCTTCAAGAAATAGATTGAGGTGTTCCTAGAGAAATCATCGATAAAAGTACCGAAGTACTCATACCCTCTGAAAGATTTCGATGAAATCGGCCCACATATATCTAAACGTACAAGGTCTAGAATCCCATGCGATTTATTGTCACTTCTTGGAAAAGTGCTTTTGCAAACTTCCCCAACAAACATCCTCTACACACAACACCGTGCTCTGTGCTCACCTTTGGAACACCTGTCACTGTCTCACGAAGTAATCCAAGTGCCCCCATGATGAATATGGCCCATCCTCCTATGCCATGGCTCCCCCTGGTCTCTTGGATTGCTGCTGCTAACTAGTGCATTGGGCGTGTCCATCTCCAACTTATATAATTGGCCACTCCTCAGCCAAACTGCTATAGGTGACCTCCAATGCTTTTGATGTAACAACACTCTAGCCCCTCTAAAGGGAACATCGTACCCTTTGTCCTAAAGGACAGATACAAAGATCAAATTCATCCCTAAGCTTGGCGCGTGCAACAAATCATGGATTAGTATTCGCTGCCATTCTCCCTCTGAAATAGAACAATTCCTTGTGCTGCAAGATTGCACTTGGACTTGTTCCCCATCTGAATCTATAACCTGATATCCTCCTCCTTGTAGCTTGAGAATTGCTTGCTAACTCCTGTCATATGAAATGACGCTCCAATGTCTATGTACTAGACACCCTGTGAAGTCGAGCTAGTCAGGCAAGTGATCAAAGTGATCTCTTGATTCATCTTGTTGGAGAGATCATCTGCATCTGTTGAAGCTGAACTTGCTTCTTGCCCTTCTTTTTCATTTGTGGGCAATGGTGTAGTGGCCAAATTCATGGCAGCTATAGCACTTGACATTAGATAGGTCCTTCTTCTCTCCTTTTGAGCTTGTTCCCTTATTGGAGCCCTTCTTCTCCTTTCCTTTCTCTGGTAGAGTGACACTCTCTTTCTCTTCCTTCACCTTCGGTGCCTTCTCGTTGCCACTGGTGCCATTGACTAAGCTGAGCCTCAGTTCCTCCTGAGTGAAATGACTCCACAGGCGATCCCAATCTGGAAGCTTGTCTCTCCTAGAAACCACTTGGACGAACATATGCCATTCCTTGATAAACCCATTGAGTGCTATACGCACTAGCTCATCATTGCTCAACTTTTCTCTTACTACAACTAGTTCATCTTTGACGGACCGAACCCTGGTGAGATAGGAAGTTACATCCTTGCCCTTATGCATTGTGATGGCTCTCAACCTCTCTTTGAGGATCATTTTCCTGTTTTCTGAAGGATCTTGGTACGGTTTGACAATGGTATTCCACATCTGCTTCACCATATTTTTCTCTGTGTTGTGCAGAACAATGTGATCCCCGACTCCATTAAGAATCATCCTCTTCGCTTTGGCATTACCCCTTGTTGACCGCTGTGTGTCAACTACCCATAGCAGTGCACCCCCTTTTTCGCAAAAAGGGGCAGCGCTTGATCGAGATGTTCGTGCCATTCGACAGTCATCGTCATTCTCCTGATCTTATTAAAGTTGTAAACCCAGTCTGCATTTTGATGTAAATAATCTTAGCAGAGCTAAGTCATGTATGTAAATTGCCTAGGTGGACCTAATTTTCTAGTGATAATCTTCATTCCGGAAGGTTTTTCGTCTCACCGATCCATGATCGGCAGAGTTTTCCTTCAACCTGACCCCAAAGCCGGAATGAATTTTATCATTAGAGTCTTAGGAGAATCCTAGTGTGTTAATCTGCTAGATTATGTTTGGTCGCAGGACTGGGTGGTCTATGAGGGTCCATGTCAAAGGGCTTTTTCCCCCTTGAAGATGTAAAAATTGTAAAAGTCATGATGTAAAGTGTCTTGAGGGTTAGGAAATGTTTTAATCCCCTCATGGGTCTTAAATCCTAGGTCCTAGGGAAATTTTTCCAAAGGCTGAGTTTGATGATCCATAAAAAATAGTAAAAAAATTAGTAATTATAATAATAATAATAATAATAATAATATTTTTGAGTAAATAAATGCAGAATTTCAATTTTTAATGCATTAAAAAATTCGACGAATGAGATTAAGAGATGTCTTGATCCTCATCGACGGTCGAGATTAGTTTGACATGGACCACTCGAACTAGCTGTTGGGATTTTCTCCTTTAAATAGGGTGCTAGGGGTCATTTGAGAGGAGATTTGATCTGAGAGTCTGATGCTAAAGAAAGCTCTCTTGTAGTCATTTTTTGTGCAATAAAGAAGACTTTGGGGTTAAAAATCTTGCTAGTGTTACTCTTCTGAAAATGTTGTAAGATTGTTCTATTTTTTCTACATAATTTTATTTTCAGATTGATGATAGCTTAATGAAGATTGATCTAGGCACAGGTACCTTGTATAATCTTTGGGGTTTGAATGATAGTTTAGATTCTGAAATATAGTGGCAGATATCTCCATTTGATCGGTGTTTCACTATTGTTTTCTCCCTCTATGTTAATGGTTGATTTTAAGCTGTGCAGGAAATCCCTTTTTCAGATTACCGGGCGTTAGGGGAAGTTCTCGGCTGAACCAGCCAACTCCCGGATTGTGTTTTCTGAAAGAGCCCAGCCAGTTCTGGATCCCGGGCTAACCATTTGAAATATTTTTTATGAATGCATGCAGGGTTTTCGGAAGCGTCTTACATTAAACTTATACTCTGAAAATATTACTGTGGATTATTGACAAATCTGGTTGATAAAGAGTCGAAAATCTGTAAACACTGTAAATTTTTTTTTTAGCTGGGTTTTAGGTTTTTATCCTTGCGCATATTATTTTTGGGTGTCTTTTCATTACAAGTTGCAGGGTTTTCGGGAGATTTTCGAGGGTTTACCCGAGTTGTTTTGCTGTCCGAGGGTTTCAATTTCAGTTGTTTTCAGATCTGGAGGGTTTTATTTGCAGGAAGAAAGTTCCTGAAGATTTTTTTATGAACTGGGTAAAACCCTTGCTGCTTACCATACAGCCAGCTTCAAATCCAATCTGCGTTTACTTCTCTTCACTTCACCATTTCTCAGCTCTCAGCTCTCTCTCCACGCAGTTTATTTTTTCCACTCTCATTTTGCTGCCTGCGTCCAGCAAATCCATATCTCCCATCCGCAGTGTTCTCTTTAAGCTATGCTATCAGCATTCTGCCTGTATATTGCCCCACGCCTTTCATTCCTCTCCACCCTGCGTCCTCTCATCCCTCACGCATCTCCTCCTGCAGCCGAGTTTCCCAAAGCGTGGGCAGTCCTCCACCCCCACTGAACAAGCTCCAGTTTCTCACACTGTCAATCCTTTGTCCATCGCATGATATCCTGTTGCCTGTCCTTCACACGTAGTCACATTTGTTCTGCTATCATTCTGCCGTTCAACGTCCAAGCTACATAAGGCGTGAAACTGTAATGACTTGCGGACAGAGAGGAATCAGCGAAAAAGTCTTCAACGGCCGCACCTGCATTCACACATTGCAAACCCTTCCAAAACACCATACATCAGAGCATTCCGCAATCAAAAACTGCTAGAGACTGCAAAGCCGTCCTCTGCCCGCCGTCGAAGAAAACCTGCAAACGCACAAAGTGATCAAACACTACGGGCCAGGTAAATTTTTTGAGTTATGACATGTGAGTCTTCCGCCGTCTGCTTTCCAGGTGCAGCAACAAACGAAAATTTCGATTCCAATTTTTTTTTGTGAGGTAAATATAATATGCGTAAGTGTTGATTTCCATTTGCATCTGATTTCATTCACGTGTTAGTTTTTTTTATGTTGAATCGTATGGTCAGTCTAGATTATAGGTTTGATTTAGATTTAAGTTTCATTCGAGTTATAATTTTAGCGTAGCCCTTAGTTTTTGATTTCTTTCTTTTTTTTAATTGTATATATCGTTTAGTTTTGGTTTATTTTCTTTTGAATGAAAAATATATACATAAGAAAAAAGGGGGCTCATTTTTATTTTTAATAGATCTTTAGTTTAGAGTTAGATTTAGACTTTTATTTTTTGGTTTTTAGTTTAATTTAATTTAATTCTTTAATTTAGTCAAGTTTGTTTAAAGTTAGATTTTAATAAAAAAATGAAAAAAAACTTTTAGTCCTTAGTTTTTTTACTTTTGATTTCATTTTTTTTAGTGATTTAGATTAGACTTTAATTATTTCAAGTTTTGTTTTCATTTTAGTTTTAGTTTAGATTT
>APFE031376692.1:42086-56109 GCA_000404065.3 Pinus taeda
AAAAAATACAAAATATAAAAAGGGGAGTCTTATTTTCTTTTAAAGAGTAAAGATTTAGATTTTTTTAAGTTTCATTAGGTTTTAAATTTTTGTTTGAAAAACATAAAAATATTGTGGAATTTTTTTGCGAGATTCAGTATTTAGCTCAATGATTTACCACGTTTTATCTTCTCTGCTAAGGCTAAAATTTTGATGTGAAATTAATGTTTATCATCTTTTATATGATTTGGCATGCTTGAATGATCATAAATGAGATATCTGGTTAGCGTTTAAAATTGGATGGTTGTGTATCAAAGCTTTATCTTTCGAAATTTTTAATCGCTGGAAAAGCATTGTGCGTTTATCGAATATCTTGCATTTGCTTGAGTTATCTGATGGTAAATGATTGTTAATGAGTTCATCTTTCCCCAGCATTTGATAGATAATCGTTCAACCATTAAATCTATAAGGCACTGGTCTATTAACTTACCAAAATCAATTTAGTGCTTGTTTCTTCGTGTCTCCCAACCCAACTGGTCCACAGTTGCTCTTCATCATCTCATAGGGTCTACCCCCCTTAGCCGCGGGACACAGGCTTAAATGGAGAGATTGGGGATCAGGGTGACAGCCCCCTGTCTGAGCGTTGTCGTGACAATCTGTGCGACAACAGGAACAAATTTTCCAAACTTCCCTTTCCTTCCTGCAAATGTTTGAGTCCGTTAACCTTCAACACTTTTGCGCTCAACTTGTCTTCTTCTATCTTGCATAGAAACCACAAGTTGTCGAATGAGGTAACTTTCTTATCCCCATGGATATTTATTACCTTATTGATCAGTTAGTGCATTTAGAACAATGATGATTATCTTCTTATCATCTCTCCCAAATCTTGCAGTTGAGATCTTATGAAGATAGCCCTTTATCCTTTGATACCTTCAATTTGTGTAGATCAGATGTGACCTTCTTTATCACATCTTCAGAGAATAGCTGTACCAACCTATCATATATATCTCTTTGATGTCTCCAATACTGCGATATAGGGATGAGGGATCTTTGACTGATTACATAAGAATCCCTTGAGCCCTTTGATCCCTTTCCATGTATTTAGAGAAGACCTTTCCATTGATATGTTCAATGACTTCACTTTCTTCGATAACTATGTTTATCCTCCTTTTCCATGCAAGGAATTTCGATGACCCAACCAACTTATAGATCTCTTTGCAAACACGAAGTCATTTTACCAAATTGATTAAAGAATGAAAGATACTCGCTTGATAAGTGAAGATGAAATGTTCAACTTGATCACTTTGATGATGGTTGAAGATGTATTAGTGCTCCTTTTGGATGATCTTCTTCCAATGAAAAACCCTTCTTCAGTGAGAGGAGATTGCTCCTTTTATGATGACAACGCCTTTCGATCTAACCCTCTTTGTTGATGGTGATAGATGAGGATGTTTTGCTGTTTCCTTTGATGATCTTCTACAAGGATAAAGAGGGGACCCTTGCTGCAATGATAGGGAGCTTGCCTTATAGCTTTGAAGATGATGATAATGCCTTCTCGCCTTCAAGATACTTCGACTTCTCTTGTAGTGTAGATCAGAAGTGCTTCTAGGATTTCGATTCTATCCAAGATGATGTAATCTTCAATTTTAAAGTACTTCGAGCTACCTTGCTTTGTAGATAACTTGATGAGGGTCTTTGTGGTCTTTTGATGATGACTAGAGGATCCAAAACTTTTGTTGTTGTAGACTGCTTCTTCGATCTAGGGTTTGATTCGTCAATGTAGATCTCGATCTTTTTTCTTTGATAACCTTCGACTTGCTTTGATGCCTTTCTTGAAACTCGATCCTTGAGTGTCTCTTGATTAGATGCCCTTCCATTGATTTCAACACTCTAGCTCTGATACCATGTTGAAAAATCTAGGGCATTAGCATTAGGTGATTTCTCTTCCATTAGTGTTAAAATTGGCAACTAGGGCCAAACTCCATGTGGGTCATCTTATTTATGGCAGTTGATATTTTTCTCGGGTCCCTCTCATTGAGAGGTGTAGGATTGATCTAAAGATCATCCGATTCCGGTAAGTATTCATGGAGTTATGAATTTATTTGTGTTATAAGACAATTCGACAAGGTCGGCCAACAACCAAACTGCCCCCACTTGTGCTCAACGTTTTAGTATAAATAGAGGTAACCTTAAGCCATTTACACACACTCACACTCTTTTGTGATCTCTCTCTTCATTCTGTTTTGGGTTTTGATGAAGGAGAGATCTAGAGGGAGTGCCCTAGGCTCTACGTTGCCCTAATGAAGAACCCCTTTTCCTCAGCCCTTTAAGGATAAGGAGGCCTCTCTAGGGCTTGGGGCAAAATCTATTAGAGGAGGATATTTTGAAATTCATCTAGATAGAACTCTTCCTTAGTGTCTCCTCTAGTGATCCTTGAGTTTTGGTGAATTTCCTATGGTGGAATCTCCAAAAGTTTGATGCCCTAGCTATCACACCAAGAGGGAACCCTAGAAGCTAATCCTTCAACTTGGGGATTCTTTGAAGGCATGCATTTTAGTACTTGTTGAAGTAAATCATAAATTGCCTTTTCTCTTGTGTCTTTTTACCTTGGATGAAATCATATCTCGCTATATTAGTCCAACCCTAGGTGTCGGGTAGCCTTATTTTCAAGGGGTTTTTGTGGAAAGTCTTGCCAGCTTCACCCAAAGCTTGCACATTTGTTGAACCTTTCCATTGAATGAGCCACCTTCCTTCACTTCAAACTTGCTATAGATACATATCTATCACAAGTGAGTCATACTGGGACTCCTTCCATCGGTGAAAATCCAAGAAGAGTAGGGGACTTAGGCTATGGCGATAGTGGGCCTTTGTTCCAGGGTGTTTTTGTGCCCTCTAGCTCTTGCCTTTTTACAAGGCCTGCTAGTTTGTGCAACAACAGGCTCATTTGCTTATCAATGGCTCCCTTGTGGTAGTGTGCCAACCAATTTTTTGAGGAATCAAACTGTTCTGGAGGCTATAACACTACACCACTTTCACTGACCCAATTGTCTTCTCGTGGCCTCCTTGAGGTATGTCTAAAAAGTTAACATTCTTTAAAAATTTGTCCGCCCAAGTGTTACACAAACACACACAAATACAACTGTAGATGGACCTTCCCCTAGCTGAGGTGTTGAATGTATGCCTTGGTACAAAAATGTTTAATGATTAGTGGTTGACATTTATCCACAAATTGTTATGAGGTCAAGCCCCGTATATTGTTTGTATTGTGTGGAAAATGAAGGATTAAATGGTAGTATCAAGCTGTTTTTGCAAATGGGATTTTGGGACCTTTTTTTCCTTAGGAGCTGTGTCACCATGGTTCCTTCCATTTTTTGTAGAACCCAATTTGTGCAATTTAACTAGACAACAAATTTGAACTGAAATTTAAAATTAAATGCAAAAGAATACGTGGAATTCAGTTTGGAGACGTTCCTCGTCTGCTGTGGCTCCCGCTCCCGTTACCAAACTGCCCTTTTTCCTCCTAGCCTATCTAGGGTCTACTTATACACTAAGTCACGCGCGTTCGTGTTCGTGTTCGAGTTCGACGACTTTGAAATTCGAATAAAGTTTGACACCTAAAATTTTTCCAATAAATTTCGACATATAGAAATTTGGAATATATATCTGTCAATATATGTTTAGTGAAGATGACATCGTATTCCAGTGCTCATACTTGGTGTACCAGTGCTGCCAGAATAAATGATCAGATTAAGGAGTTTAGTTTAGTGGGTTAGTTGTCATGACATTTAAGTTTTTAACCATACACCATAGGCTTGTCACAAATCACAATGCTCTTTAAATTTGTGAGGAATATTGCAACAAAATTATGAGAGATCATTCATCATAGCGTGAGCCACATTTATGTTCCATAAATTAATACATAGATGAAAAATCCTAGACATGTCCACATCCTCTAGTCTTGTCAATTACCATTATTGGATTTGTGAAATTTTAAGGGACTGTTTATGTTGAGAATTATTAACATGAAACACTAATGACAATGAAAATTCTCACTTGCTCTCTTCTATTTATGTCCACTGTCATTAACATCGACTATTGCTAACAATGAACAGTCATGGGCATATAAAATAAAACGCAGCCTGTGGCTGCAGGGTGGAGACTCGAGAACCAAGATGAGTTGACAGTGGAGATTAGAGAGCCAAGAGTGAGCCTGGACGCGTGAGGGATTGAGTGAGCAGTAAGGATCCAAGGATGAGTGTGCAAGCAGTAGTGGTGGGAGTCGATGGTCGTATGCAAGAGTGAGAGTTTCACGACCACCTAATTTTTTACCAATTTTAATTTTTTTAATTTTAAATCCTGGAAAATGCCGAACCAAAAAACTCCTAAAACGAACTCCGTCGAATTTCTGGCGAATTTTATCAATTTTTTTGTGAATTTTTTGCAAATTCGTCACAGGTTTGTGTTCGGCTTGAAGTTTGACAAAAAAAAAAAATTTGTTCGAATTGCTTTGATATTCGGCGAATTTCGAATCTGAAGGATTAAATTCGCCAAACCTAGTGACTTAGCCTATACGGTCCCCAGATCCAGAAGACTTCAAATGGAAATCTTTTGGCCCCCGTGCCTAAAAGTCCAAGAACCATCAAGCTCAATCTCCCTCTCTGTCTATGACTCTGCTGGAATTTCTACTCTGTCTCTGTAAAAGTCAAAACAACTCCCCCGTATCCCTCTTCCCTTTCTTATATAGGGCCCTCCTCTGTTTCAGAGCGGTGATTTCCCGTTCCAAATTCCTCCAGCGAAGGGTTAAGGTGATAAGTTTTGGTTTAGGGCTGAACAGGCACCCGCCACCTGCGTCTATGGTTGACAACGTGCTCCTTTTATGTCTTATTGTATTGATAGACCACATATATGCCACGTGATTTTATTTTGTGTTGATAATTATATAATATATATTATATATATATATATATTATATATATTATATATATATATATATATATATATATATATATAATGGATTTGGTTAAGTTTGCATGGTTGGTATTTTTACAATTTATTTTCTTTTAGTTCATAATTATATATATAATATAACTTTTGTATATTTTATGTTGTACTTCACTTGTTAATTTATAAAGTATGTTTCATGTTTACTTTAGTAACCATATATATGACATTCCCTCCTATTTTGTATAATACTTTGTCTTTTTTATTTTTATTTTGTATAGTTATATTTTTATGATGGTGGTAACATACCTTAAGTACCTCACCCAATATATATATATATATATATATTTAATAATATGATAATTTATTATTTTTGTGAATTAGGTATTCACTTAGAATTAATTAATTTGCTTATCTTTTACTGGGAAATTTTCATAATAGGTTAATACGTATACTAGCGCAGTGCATGCGATACATGCATATGTAGCTATCATATGGATGCATTGTATTCATGATAATAGTCTTGTGTCCTCTATAATAAGAGACGGGTCATTACATTTTTTTTCTTTTAACTCTTTTGTTTATAATGTTATAGGCATCAGGTTTGCTTATGGGACAGCAGGGTTTCGATACAATGGATTGCTTTTGTCGTCGACTGTATTCAGGGTTGGTGTTTTGGCTGCTCTGAGGTCGTTGAAAACTGGATCTGTTACTGGATTAATGATCACAGCCTCACATAATCCAGCATCTGACAATGGTGTGAAGGTGGCAGATCCAGGAGGTGGCATGTTGACCCAGGAATGGGAGCCCTTTGCGGATGCCGTCGCAAATGCTATCAATGCAGAGAATTTTGTACAGGTGAGCTCTGGATCCCGGCAATAGCACCATATTTATTTTTACCAGTATGTATCCAATTGAGGTAAGAGATTTTCAGTTTAGTAAACTGGCATCCTTATTTGTGTTCTAGTAGTACTTGGCTACAAAATCATTTCTTGAATCTCTCTAGATCACTGGTTTCATTGGTTTTTATTCAGCTGATTGATGAGTTCATCAAAAAGCAAGGCATCTTATGTGGGAATGCATATTCTGGGGTGGTACTTGTGGCAAGAGACACAAGGCCTAGTGGAGAAGAGCTACTCAGTGCTGCTATTCAAGTAAGAAATGCATACTTTTACAGGCACAGTAGAATAGGTGCTAAATATATGACTCGCAAAAAATCTTTTTGCTCTTTCAATATCGTCATGGCTAATAGTGGCTACTTCGGAAGGGCATTGGGGCTGTAAAAGGAGTGATGGCAGTTGACATGGGTATCTTGACTACTCCACAACTTCACTGGATGGTCCGTAGTAGAAACAAAGGCATGCCAGCAACAGAATCTGATTATTATATGCAGCTTTCAAGTTCAGTCAAGTAAGTGTGTTTAATCTCTCATTCTGGAAATCTAGAAATTCAGAATTCTGTGTAAGGTTTGACAGATTTCTATAATCTGTACTTGTTCTCTGAAATCCCTGTATTGAGAATGTTTCTGAAGTTGATTGAGCCACCTTACTAATGAATCTTGAGTCTTGACTATTCTTTTATATTCATGTACTGAATCATTGACATTTAGCTTTCAGTACAATCATTTTCATGCAGGATTCTTATGGGAACAAGCCCTAAAGTGCAGAAGTCGGGACCTCATATTGAAGGAGTGGTGGTAGATGGAGCAAATGGAGTAGGTGCAAAAAAGTTGTATACATTACAGCAATTTTTGGAGGGTATTGAAGTGAATATCAGGAACTCTGGCAGGGAAGGTGAGGGAGGGCTCAATGAGAGTGTTGGGGCTGACTTTGTGCAGAAGGAGAAGATCACTCCCAGTGGATTTGGAGGGGATGATGTTGGAAAAAGGTGATTTTGTTATCCTCTGTGTTTACTACTAATGGAAGGTAGTACCTGTTTTTCTTTGTCTTATGTTTTTCTATGACACACTAACTGCTATGTAAAATTTTGAAAAGGTGTGCAAGCTTGGATGGTGATGCAGACAGACTAGTTTATTTCTATATCTCCTCCCCAGAGAAAAAGGGTGTTGAGCTAATTGATGGTGATAAAATCTTGACTCTCTTTGCTATTTTCATCAAGCAGCAGTTAGATTCTATATATAACCAAGAAAAGATGGAAAGTTCACCAGCAGTAAGATTAGCTCAGAATCCTTCCAATGAAGAGTGCCATTCCGTTACACTCGGCATTGTACAGACTGCTTATGCTAATGGAGCTTCAACAAGGTACTTGAGGGAGCTTGGTTTGGAAGTTGTGTTCACTTCCACTGGAGTGAAGTACTTACATGAGAAGGCTACTGAATATGATATTGGTATCTACTTTGAAG
Source organism: Pinus taeda (assembly GCA_000404065.3). Taxonomy (NCBI): domain Eukaryota; kingdom Viridiplantae; phylum Streptophyta; class Pinopsida; order Pinales; family Pinaceae; genus Pinus; species Pinus taeda. Next base: position 49,369 of record APFE031376692.1, read on the forward strand.
CAAATGGACATGGCACTATTTTGTTTTCTGAGAAATTGTTACTATGGTTGAATGCATTCAATGAAGAGCTTTCTTCTGCATCAACAGGTTTGTTTGACAGTAAATGGGCTCCAGTAATTGAAATATTTCTGGTATATAGTCTAGTAAATAGAGAATGTGATCATATGAGTATTTGTCATTCATTACACTTCTTTAAATTTAACTTCCAGTCTCAGAGCAGAGGAGGGCTGTTCAAAGATTGCTGGCCATCAGTAGTTTGATCAATCAAGCTGTTGGGGATGCGTTGAGTGGCTTGTTGTTGGTAGAGGTAATTCTTCACTATATGGGATGGTCCATTCAAACATGGAATACACTATATCAGGACCTTCCGAGCAGACAATTGAAGGTTGGTTCTTCTGTTCTTTATGTCTTGGACTTCTTGTGGTCTTTCACATAAGGAACTACCTTTTGTATTCTGAAAAGTTCTTCATACAATTGATTATAGTTAACAGCGTTTGAGAAGTAGGATGTGGTGAATATATTTAAGTGATTGTGTTAATTTATGTTAGTTGAGATATTTTGTTTTAGTATGTTGTTGCTTTGTGATAACGTATGGTTCCCCAATGACTTAATTTGTGTGGAACGCCAAAATTTTGTGCCATGTGCCCATTGAGGGCAGTGTTGCCATTCACCAGAAAAGAAATTGACAAATTGTCATATACAAATAAACAAGGGTGCTACATGGTAAGTGAAAGATATTAAAGTCACAGTTTCATTTTGTACTCGTTATCCATTGGAATGTTGCTGGAATCTTATAAAGCCTACATTCTACAAACTTCTCTAAGCATATGTAAACCTACCAGGGTGAATTTAAATATCAAACCTTTTTTGGCAAAATTGGTGCAAAACTTCTTAGTGGGTGGGGCATTCTAGAGGGGAAGATGGACACTACAGCTTCAGATACCATTGATAGCGGGATTTGACTAGTCTGAGGTCCCCTGAAATGCTTTGTTGATGTCCTCAAAGGTGGGTGTGAACGTGTTAGTTCTTTACTCAAAATATTTTTTTGAGATGTTGTATGTATTATTTCAAAGATGAAATTAGTATATCATGGAAGAGAAAATTACATCACATGAAAAACAGCGGTATTGGGAAAATCCTGCCCTTAAATAATAAAAAAGGCAAGCATATGATCCTGCGCAGCAAGATAAAGGAATCCAACATCAAAACACTAATTTTGGCTCTCACAAGCAGAGCCAGTGCCTACTTAAAGCTCCTTATATTCCCTAGGTTAAAAGAAGATGGGTCATCCTGAAAGGTAACTTTACATGGATGCTTCCACAGACAACCAATATTAATCAACAGTACTAAATGCCATAAGGATTTACAGCTGTCCCGAACTTTCTGAATGTAATCGAAAAGAGGCCTTCTCCACAAAATCTGGGTTTTGAAGAAGTGAAATTCAACCTGAAACCATGTCCAAAAAATCAACCCAACATCTCCAAAAGATATTCTTGACCACTTCATCATTTCCACACAAAACACAAGCAACATCTGTCATACACTATATCTGCTTTATGAATTTACTTTTGGTAGCCAACCCTTGATGGAGCAGAAGCAACCTCTAACTTTGTGCTTAAAAGCCAAATTTGATTTCCAAATTGATTGACACTGCCTCAATCAGTATGCCACAGGATCCTTCATGTTGAAATGATGGTAATCTTCGCTTGTGGTTGCTTGAAATCATGGGAAATGCTCTGATTATTGTATTACTAGTTTATGGTTTAATAGCTGATCTAGTCAGATTATTTTATATCATTCTAGGTGGCTAAGGTGGGCCTAGGCATTTATGTTGGCCCATAACCCTCTTATGGGGAAGTGCCCCATCTCATAAGTTGTGTATAAATACACAAACTCATGAGTCATTTGTAACATCATATTCATTCTTTTGTGATTGATTTTTCTTACCAAGGGTATGACATCTCTTGCTCTTTTGTTCACGGGTTCACTTCTTTTTATGTGATATTTATATTGAAGGTTTTATGTTGGATTAGATTTTTTTGAAGTGTTCACTGTAGATTCATGATCTCTTCATCATTTCAACACTCCATCCCTCACTTTTTGTTCAAGTGAAAAACAATGTCAGACATGTACCTTACCAAATCGTATAGTTCCTTGGTCGCATAGATTTGAAAATGCTTTCCACTCTGTTGTCGCACAAAGTGTCCAGGCACCGTGACAACACTCAGAATAAGGGCAATCACTCTAATCCTTACTCTGTTTAGACTTTCTCTTAGACAAGTCAAGCGGGGTACTCCCTAGGGGTAAATGAATGAGGAAGACCTGTGGAACACAGGCTCTAGGAGAAATAAGGCTGAATAACTTAAAGAAAATGAGACAAGTTCCGATTAACTGAGTTATTTATATATATCAATTGAGATGAATAAGACACAACCACACGATAGAAATGATTTTTAGACCATGTCTTAGATGCTCAATTAACCATGAACCTACTTGAAGAAACAAAATCAAGTTATTCAGAAGAAGATTAGAGATATGATAGAAACGACGATCATGAACAATTAGATGTAAAAAAAAATGCCCAAAAAATTAGCATGCAATCTATTCTAGCAATTAAATTTTGAAAAATTTAAATACCATGGAGAACTATGAAATTTAAATGCTAAGCAATTCACAATCCAGAATTAAAATGATTTTTCTTTTGTGACCGAGATCTAGAAACAAATGTTTCTTTCCTATAGTCAATCTTTAGAGACGATTTAAAGATATTAAGCATGTGAGACGATTTAAAAATATTAAGCATGTTTGACTATAGAGAAATTAAAAAAAATCAATACCACAAAACTTTCCCTTAAAAATTTTAAAGTCCAAAAACCCTTAACACAAATAAAAACCCAAGAAGGAACTTTAGATTAAAATTTTTAGTTATTCCTTGGGTAATTTTTAATGTGCTAAGTTTTATCAGAAAATTTAATGCGGCAAATGATTAATTAAGTTTCTTAATGTGACAAAAGTAAACAATTCAAAAGGGTTTAATAACTATTTTTTCTTTTAATGGGCCAAAGGCCACATAATTTTTTTTTTTAATGTGAAAGCGCAAAGTCCTCTTTTGATTTAAATACTCTAGAAATATCAAAGCCAAATAAAGAATTTTTTAAATTTTTTGTTTTTATGTCAAGCAAGATAAAAAAAGTGATAAAGAAATAAAAACACAACGAAAAATAAAAAATGAAATTCAACTTAAAAAAAATCAAAGTCACAAAAGGAAATTAAAAAAGAAAGAAAGAAAGTGAAAAGCAAACTCTAAAAGAAATATTGAATTAAGAAAGAAAGAAAGAAAGAATTTATTTTAACGTCCACGAGGCTAAAGATAGCCTATGGGACAGATTGCTTCTTCATCTGCTTGATGTATTTGGCCCTTTTTCTGTGAAGCTTCACAATAAATGCTCCCAGCTTCTCGACAAACCGCTCGCTAAATAGATTATCCCAAGAGCTAGCTGCCAACATATCTGCATAACTTTCCCTGTTGTCTTTGAAGGCCTCACATTCTAAAATGAAATGTTTTTCTGTTCCACTTTTTCGGAAGAACAAAAAATGCATACCCTTTCCTCCCACACTTCCTTTGGCCTTTTCGAGCGCCTTGTTTCACAACGGAGTTGATGAGAATTAGTCTTTAACTGAGCAATAAGAATTTTGGCTTTCCAAGAGATATTGGCCTCTATGTATGTTTTTGGCTGATGATTATGAGTGTGATTAAACACTACAATATAGTAATTTTTCTTTCTTCCTAGCTCCTCATCCCAAGTACATTTGTGGAAATTTTCCATAACAAAAGCTTTTATCTCTTTGCTGTTTATGGGACTCGTGTTCAAGCAAATACCCGATTTACTAAACCATTTGTTATTTTGTTGCATCCACGTTTTTTTGCTCTTGCACAATCTATCATTAAAGACAACCCTAGGCCATCTACCCTCTTCCATTTGCTCATTTTTTTTTAAATACCTTATGACTCGCACCATTGCAATTGCTTCAATAGGAGCAGTCCCTGTTTCACTTAACAAGATATCATAAGGAACTGCACTTTTAATCTTAAATTTGTTTGTAATCAAACGCTTTTGAATTTTCTCAATTTGTTTCCACTGCATGTCGGAGGTACTGCTAGCCCACAATTCACAACCATAAAGAGTCACCGGAATCACTAGAAGCCCAAAAAGAGTTTGAGTGGTCTTCCAGTCCCATAACTTTTCCTTTCTAAACCTATTTTGAAAAGCGTAAAATGCTTTCCAACCCCCCAAAGTTCTTTTATTTCTACAACCATTCCAGCTTAGATTTTTGTTGAAGTCAATTCCGAGGTATTTGTAATCCGTAACTTCTTCCAGAATGTTGCCTTCAAAGTAGAACTTATGCTGGCTATGTTTTCTTTTCTTAGAGAAGACCACTACTTTCGTTTTGCTGATATTGACTTGCATACCCACACTCTACAAAAGTTCTCAAGGGATAGTAAGTGCTCTTGCAAACCAAGAGCTGGTTTAGCAATCAGAATAAGGTCATCTGCATACAAAAGAAGCCTTATGATAAACTTGCACAAATAGATACCATCACCCCCTTGTGAATTTAACCATTGCTCAAGCTTGTCGATATATAAACCAAAAAGGGTAGGAGACAGTGGGCAACCTTGCTTGACCCTAATATCGCTTCTAAAACTTTCAAAAATGCCTGCTGAAGTTCTAATTTTGACTTTCACCTCTTCATACAGCCTATGCACAACTGCTCTCAAATGTTTAGGAACCCCAAGTTCCTCCATTCTCTGCCAAAGTTTATCCCTAGGAACTGAGTCAAACGCTCTTCTGAAATCAACAAAGCAACAAAAGACTTCTTCCTTTTTCTCCCAAACTTTTTCAATTATGTGCCTTAAAGTTATGCAATGATCAACTATGGAATGCTTAGGTCTAAAACCTGCTTGCCCTTTAGCACGCTTATCTATTTCTTCTGCCCACTTGCTAATTTTGTTTTCTAGCATGCTTCCAAATAGCTTTGCAAACAAAGGGTTTATCATGATGGTCCTATAATTGGAGGGATTATTGACGTCACCGCTCTTGAAAAGAGGTATTGCCAGACTAGTTGTCCAATCTGTGGGGAGCCCTTGTTGTATGATGTTGTTGAAGATTTTTGTAATGTGAGGTGCAAGAATCTTTGAGGCCTTTAGATATTCTGCTTGGAGTTCAGCTAAGTCTTTTGCTTTTCCAACACCCAACTTCTTGATACCCATCTCTACCTCTTGTATTGTGAAGAGTTGAGTATCAGTGTTGACCAAGGGGGGAGGGTCAACCTTGGGAACCTACTCATAGAGTTGTTTTGCATAGTCAAACCATTTAGACGCTGTAATATTATTTCCAATTTGTATCTCTTTTGGTTGGAGCTCCTTCCAAAATAATTTGGGATTAATGAAAAAAGGAACTAACCCTAATGAAACAAAAGACAAAACAAATAAAAAAAGGGAATTTGAGTGTTTGAGTTTGCTTGCAGGTCGAAGAAGGGAAGCAGTGACAACGAAGGTGATGGAGCTCGAGGAAGCTTGCGGATCAACCAAGGAGAAGAATGGAGGGATCTGCGCGCGGGATGGACAGGGTTGCGAGTTTATGCAGGCAACGATGGTGAAGTGAAAGGCAGTGGGAGATTAGGGTTTGAAGGTTGTAGAGCAGCTTGGACACGGGCATCGAAGGAAGGAGAAGACGCAAAGGGATAAGGGACTGCGAGGCAGCAAGGAGATGACTGGAAAATGTGAGAAGGGAAGAAAATGGAGAGACGATGGAAGGGTTTGCAGGTTGAGGGAGTTTGGGCAGTGTTGAGGGAGAAAATTCGAGGGGATGGCAAGGATTTGTAGGTCCACAGGAAGGGAAATGGAGCTCGAGGGCAGTGAAGGTTTGCAGGCACACAGAGAGGAGGAAAGAGTAGGAAGCTAAGGGACAAACACAACAGAAAACACAAAGGAGGGGACACTGCGATTTGGCAGAGAGAGAACTCAGATTTTGCAGAGAGAGGGAAGTAAAAGCACAATAGAGAAGAGGGCTCAATAAGGCAACAGACAGAAAAAAGAAATGGTAGCCCAAGAAACCCTTAAAAAAATTCGAGAAATCTATATGTTAAACTAGTATACTCCAACTTTAAAATCTGCTCTAAGAAAAACTCATGAAATCCACAGCTATAAATTTTGAAATCCTCAAACTAGAAAAAATTTGGAATAATGCCCCTGCAAAATGATTTTGAGGCCAGATTTTACCCGTAAGGGCTTAGATTTGGCTTCAAATAAAAATTCTCCTTTAGATTTACATCTAGAAAAAACAAAAAAAAACACTTAGACGATATATACAATGATAAATCTGAAAACCCCAATAAACCCTTGTTAGATAATTCCAGACTGAAAACTCTAAGTAGCAAGATCTACCATTATGCTGCAAAGAAATTGATTTTTTTTAAAATTTTAAATGGAGGTACTGGCTTAAAACCCTCATGCATCCACAAAACAACAATCTTATGATAAGCCCTGGGATTAGATAGATGGGCTCTTCAAAAAATGCAGATTGAGAGTTTGCTGGTCCAACTGAAGACTATCTATTAATTTTAGGTATATTCTATGCTTAGAGCAATTTATTTCAATTTTCACAGTTAGCTCAATATCTTTTCCAGATTAGCAATCACATCAACATTAAAGTAAACTGCAGATAGAACATAAACATAAAT
>APFE031376692.1:56129-81135 GCA_000404065.3 Pinus taeda
TGCATTATGTGCCATTGCTGCACCATGTTGCCATACTGACCTATGTGTTGGCTGCATCTTGCTTGCTTGTTGTCCTTTGCATGCTTGCTGTTGCATGCTAGCTGTCCCTTACATGCTAGCTGTAACATTGCATGCTTGGTGTATTTGCTACTAAGTACCATACAACTGTCCCAATGTTAGTTAGTTGTCCCTTGCACGCTGCTCTCTTTCGGAGACAAATGCTCTGGTTGTTTTGATAGTTTTGACAATTTCGGCTGTTCTCGGCAGTTCCGGCAGTTCCGACAATTCCGGAAATTCTGGCTATTCCTTGGCAGTTTTGGCTTTTCCCAGCAGTTCCGGCACTTCCCGACAGTTTTGGCTTCTACCCTCTGCGTCAGCTTTCCCGGCTGTTTCGGCAGTTCCGACTATTCTCGGTAGTTCTGGCTATTCCCGGCAGTTTCAATAGTTCCGGCAATTCCGGCTATTCCCGGTAGTTCCCGACAGTTCCGGCAGTTCCCGGCAGTTCCTGCAGTTCCCGGCAGTTTCGGCAGTTCCCGACAGTTTCGACAGTTCTGGCAATTCCAGCTATTCCCAGCAGTTCCAGCAGTTCTGGCAATTCCGGCTATTCTCGACAGTTCCGGCAATTTCGGATATTCCTGGCAGTTCTAGCAGTTTCGGCTATTCTTGGCAGCTCTGATAGTTCCGACAATTCCGACAGTTCCAGATTTTCCAGGTAGTTCGGGCTTTTCCCAGTAGTTCTGACAGTTCCGGTAATTCCAACTATTCTCGACAGTTCTGGCTCCTGCCCTCTGGATTAGGGCAAAGTTATCCCTTAGGATCTCTCCTCCTACTAAAACCCAAAGACAAGTAGAGAGGAAGAGATCCCAAGTGTGTTGAAATGACTCGAAGGCCACCTCTATTTATACTAAAACATTGAGCACAAGTGGGGTTTATTTGGTTGTTGGCCGACCTTGATGAATTGTCCCATAATACAAATAAATTAATATATCCATGAATACTTATCAGAATCGGATGATCTTTAGATCAATCCTACAGCTCTTGATGAGAGGGATCCAAGAAAAATATCAGCTTCCATTAATAAGATGACCCACATGCAGTTTGGCCCTAGTTGCCAATTTTAACACTCCCTCTCAACTAGAGAGAACTCCATCTGCTGATCCATATGTCCGACTGTACTATCTTTGCCATCAATGCCCTGCACTACTTTGCTCTGCTTTGCTGAACCATGAAGAAGAAGAATTGATCGAGAATGTCTCATACCATTCTCTACTGACCCGAAGTCAGTTTCATCTGAAGAGTGTGTCACATCACTTTTACTGGCCTGAAGTCAGTTTTATTGATCCAAGATCAATATCACAAGAGAGTCTCAAACCACTCATATTGATCTTAGATTAGTTTCATTGATCCCAGATCAATGGAGGTCATCCTAGCATAGGGAGTACGGTAGATACATTGATGCGTCCATTGATAGTACTGCTATTGTCCCTAACCCCATTTCCCTTCTCATTGATCATATGAGAGGTACTTCCCATGGGTAGGATGCCTCGACAGGAGAATAATCATCCTGTCCACAGGAGAACGAAGCATCCTGCCCCACAGTCACCACGAGAGAACTAATCATCCCGGCCCACAAGAGAACTAATCATCCTGTTTCACAGTTGCCACAGGAGAACTAATCATCCCGACCCATAGGAGAACTAATCATCCTGTTTCACAGTTGCCACGGGAGAACTAATCATCCCGGCCCACAGGAGAACTAATAATCCTATTCCACAGTTGTCACGGGAGAACTAATCATCCCGGCCCACAGGAGAGCTAATCATCTTGTTTGTTGCCACGGGAGAACTAATCATCCCGGCCCACAGGAGAACTAATTATCCTATTTCACAGTTGCTCCAGTAAGTACCCCAAGCCCCCTAGAGCTCCCAAAGCTCAATGCATGCAACATGCAGGACCCTTATAAGAAGGTCTCTCAACGACTCCAAGTCGTTCAGGAAAGTCACAGATTTGACCTTTCCCGAGGCTTTGACAAAATGTGTACGACCTGTACATCAGTCTCAATGCAATGGAGCCTCCTCGCTCATCGACTTACGATATCCCAGATAAGGCAGTATCTGATGTCTATCTGCTGGAGCAATCATCGAATATGGGATTCCTCAATAATTGAATCCCCCCTCTGGTTGTCACAGAGAATCACAGTGGTATTCATCATGTGAACAAACAACTCACTGAAGAGCTTCCACAACTAGGAAACTTCATAAGAGATCATACTCGTAGCTATGTATTCTGTCTCAGTGGTGCTTATAGCAACCAACTTCTGCTTCCTGCTCATCCATGATATCGAAGCAAAACCCAAAGAGAACTAGCACTGAGAAGTGCTCTAGTGATCCTCCACACTGCTTGCCCAGTCAGCATTCGAATAATCATGCAGTTTCATATTTCTGGCAGTGTATCTCAATCCATGAGAGATTGTGCCCCGAAGATATCTCAGAAGATTCTTGGCCCCAATCCAGTGAGGCTCAACCAAATATGAGCTCACCATGCTAATTGCAAAACATATGTCCGGACAAAAGTTCACCAAGAATATCAATGCGAATGAGTTTATGAAACTCAGAGGCATTTCCCAAATCTGGTCCGACATCACTACCATATAACTTCTTAAAGTTAAGATCCTCGAGGTAGTCATAGGCTTGCAGTTTATCATTCCACATCTGAAATCCAACTCCCTCTTACTTCTGTAAATGAGAGGGCCTGCACCTGTCAGAAATAGGTTGTTCTCATAAGGTGTTGGTATGAGAGGTCTATCATCCACAACCTTCAAACAATGGTTTGGATCGGCTTGACTCTTAGTGAATCTCAGCTTCATCTGACAGCTATCAATCCTCTCATACTGCACTCGGGGAGTTTTGCTTCAAGCCATAGAGGGCTTTCTTCCACCTGCATACGTGAGATTCCTGATCATCAATCTCAAACCCCTCAGGTTGTTCCAAACCTGTGGACCTGCTACATGAGGGGAATGGTCCCCTTGTAAGATTTTCCTTTGGTACATCTCAGACATGTACTTTCATGCTCTTTTTGAATTTAGGCATCCCTGTCACCATCTGACTCACAGACCTCCGGTGCTATGTGTTAATGGACATGGTCCCTAGTGGACTTCCTGCAACTTGATACAAACCTAAACTCAAAAACATCTTTGAAAATTCTATTTTCAAACACGTACCTTTCCATCGATGAGTGCCACCTCGTAACCTTTGAATTCCATTGCTGAAATGGACACCAGGTTCTTCTTGCGATCAGGTACATAAAATAGATTCTGTAAATGAATCGAGTTACCCTCATTCAATTGAGGGGTAACCTTCCCTACACCATTTACGGGATAGGTGGCATCAACTCCGAGTATAATCCCACGATTGTTTCCATCTCTACCAAATTAGAGAGTGCACCCTACTATCCGATGAAGTCACTTGAAGCACTACAATCAATAAGCCAGATTCCCAAAGAATTTGAAGGAGAGGGCCAATACAAGATAACGCTTCTTTATCTTATCAAAAACAACATTTGATTCTTCATACCTGGTGTTCCTTGCTTTCTTTGAAGAGTCGGCCATTTCCTTGATGACCTGCATTACCTGTCATTCCTTTGATCATTGAAGATGTCCCTGGAATGATTGTTATCTTCATCAAGAGATGTGCCTCTACCATTCGGACACTCCTTCGCATAATGGCCGAAGTTATTACAACAAAGGCATCTGCCTTTCCTTCCACCCTTAGATCCGGACTTCTCATTGAAGTGATCTTTAGGTAGGCCATCAAAAACTTCTGCTGCACCATTCTGATAATATTCTTTGCTTCGACTTCACCCTTACTGAATTTGAAGAGGGGTGAGGAATCCACTGATCCTTTTGTCCTTTGCCAACTGTCTTCGATGATTGCTCTTTCACTCTTGCTTGGGCATTGTCTTCACCTCAGCTTTGATACCATGTTAATTTTAGGTATGTTTTATGCTTAGAGCAATTTATTTCAATTTTCACAGTTAGCTCAATATCTTTTCCAAATAGCAATCCATCACATTAAGTTAAACTGTAGATAAAACATAAACATAATCGCAAAGACAAGCCAAGACAAAGGGACACAAGATGGTGGCCTAGCCAGGACAAACCCCAATGTGGGGAAACCCTGATCAATTCTTCTTATATGTTCTTCAATAGTTCAGCAGAGAGAGAGATAGTACGTTTACAACAGAAGTCAACACTTTGACTTATCTAGATAAGAGCATAGATCATCTCTAAGAAGATGATACATGAGATTAGTTGAAGACATGCTGCTTCAACTGATTCTCCGAGGCGACTCCTTCATCTATCGTTGTGCTGCATTTTGTCATCATATTGCACCTCACCGTGCTGCACCATGCTGCACCCATCATCACTATGCTGCATCTCATCATGCTTCATTAATCATAACTGTACCCATCACTGTACTGCATTATGTGCCATTGCTGCACCATGTTGCCATATTGACCTATGTGCTCGCTGCATCTTGCTTGCTTGTTGTCCCTAGCATGCTTGTTGTCCTTTTCATGCTTGCTGTTGCATGCTAGCTGTCCCTTGCATGCTAGCTGTAACATTGCATGCTTAGTGTATTTGCTGCTAAGTACCATACAACTGTCCCAGTGTTAGTTAGTTGTCCCTTGCATGCTGCTCTCCTTCGGAGACAGATGCTCTGGTTGTTCCGGCAGTTTCGGCAATTTCGGCTGTTCCTGGCAGTTCCGGCAATTCCGACTATTCCCCACAGTTTCGGCAGTTCTCGATTTTCCCGGCAGTGTCGGCAGTTCCCAGCAGTTTCGGCTTTCTACCCTCTGCATCAGCTTTCTCGGCTGTTTCGGGAATTCCGACTATTCCCCGCAGTTCCGACTATTCTCGGCAGTTCCGACAGTTCCAACAATTCCAGCTATTCCCGGCAGTTTCGGCAATTCCGGCTTTTCCTGGTAGTTCCGACAATTCCCGATAGTTTCGGCAATTCCGGCTATTCCCGACAGTTCTGGCAGTTCCGGCAATTCCGACTATTCCCGACAATTCTGACAATTCTGGCAGTTCTGGATTTTCTCGGTAGTTCCGACAATTCCAGGCAGTTCCGACTTTTCCCGACAGTTTCGACAGTTTCGGCTTCTGCTCTCTGGATTAGGGCAGAGTTATCCCTTAGGATCTCTCCTCCTACTAAAAGCCAAAGACAAGTAGAGAGGAAGAGATACCAAGTGTGTTAAATGACTTGAAGGCCACCTCTATTTATACTAAAACGTTGAGCACAAGTGGGGTTTATTTGGTTGTTGGCCGACCTTGACGAATTGTCCCATAACACAAATAAATTCATATCTCCCGGAATATTTATCGGAATCAAATGATCTTTAGATCAATCCTACACCTCTCAATGAGAGGGATCCAAGAAAAATATCAACTTCCATTAATAAGATGACCCACATGCAGTTTGGCCCTAGTTGCCAATTTTAACACTATCCCCTAAAGCTCGATATTTTCTCAAGATTTCCCTGCAAAACTTATTCCAACCATTAAAAATAGAGAGAAGAAACAATAATTAAATTAAGACAGAATAGAGATACTTGCTATTGCGTTCGAAATTAAAATTATTATTTAAAATCCAGCAAACTGAACAAGATACCTGTGCTCAGATCACTCTTAAAAAGCTATTCATCAATGGCTTCAGAAAAATTAAGCATGAAATAATAACATCTTACAGCATGCCCATGAAGAGTAGCACCATCAGATCGTAACCCAAAGTCTTTCTTTATTATCCAGAAAAAGATTACACAAGAGCTTCTTGCTTAGCACACAACTCAGAGATCGGATAGATCGACTGACAAATGACCTCTTATTTAAAGATAAATCCTCCAATAGCTAGTTCAAGTGATCCTTGTCAAAGTTATCTCGATCGTTGATAAAGATTAAAATATCTTTTAATCTTATCCGTTGAAATTATTTTTATTTTGAGGAAATTTGAATTTTTTAATTTAAATGCACTTTAATTAACTCAAAAAATAGAATTTTTGAGTTAATTTCCCAAAAAATTGACTTTGACTTAACCCCCAGGGACAAAAGGTTTAAAATTTATAAAAATAATTAATTTACCTTAGTCCCGGGACCTCTTAAAATTTAATTTTTTAGGACCGACGAATTGTGCCTTTGGAGAATTTAAATTTACCTAATACTTAGAAATAATTAAATTTTTGGCTTAGGATTTTAATTAATTTTGGGCCCTGAAAATTTAATTAATTAACCTATGAGGGGATAAATTATTTTTCCAACCCTCAAATGTTTAGCCATGGTTTTCTAATTATGAGGGACCATGCGTTAGACATTTTACATCAATATTTACACATTTTTACACCATAAAGGGGGAAAACCCATTCGTTACAAACCCTCACAGACTACCTATTTCTGTGACATAAGTATAATCCAGCAGACCAAGCAATTTGTAATAAAATAATATAACCAAATAGTTAGGATTATTCCCATATTACTTTTACATAGACTCGATCTAGAACACTAGAACTTGGGTAAGATCTTAGGGACAAAATCCATTCCAGCTTTGGGGTAAGATTGGAGGGAAAAACTTTTCCTACCATCAGAAAATGGATCGGTGAGATAAAAAACTTCCTAGAATGGAGATCGTCACTAGAAAGGTAGGTTTACCTAGGTTGTTACATAAACGACATGGTTCTACTGAGATTATTTACATAATATACATGCAAAATGGGTTTACATTATATCATGGTAACCAGGTTGATGATGATATCTGGACAACACAAACACATCGTTCAGGCGAAATCCCTTTTGTGAAAAAGGGGGTGTACTGCTATGGGGTTGTTGACATGGAGTGGTCAACACACTCCGTCTCTAGTTCCTCTAGAATAGACCCCACCCATCGAACAACATCTTAAAAACACTCTTTAGGTATCATGCATTGTAACGGTTGTATGAATATGATCATGAGTATATACTAATGAGAGTAGGTTGCACACATTATACAATCGTAAATATTTGGGAAATCACACAATGAACAAGATGGGTTGGCCACCATGGCCTTGAGGAGGCTTAGTTCAGCTTAGAATCAGGTATCTACAATGTATTCAAACCATTTTGCCTTGTTGCGTGATTCCTAGTGAGAACATTGAGGAATTACTTTTTTGGGGTTGGGAGATTGATGGAGATACTACATAGTAGAAAGAGACTACAAAGCAATTTGTTGTAGGACAAACAACTATGTTACATGGTGTCTTTGCGTGGATCCCTTGCATTGGTTGCCTCTATTGGATGCCTCACCCAATGTCGTTGCTAGGTTAGGCACCTTAATCAATATTGATAGGTTTGCACTGGGCACTATTTATAAAATGTGGGAAAGTGCTCAAGGTTTCCCTTTATATACATACATAGATACATACATAGACATATACATATATATGTATATGTATATAATGCTTATAATTTTTTATACTCAATATCTTGGGAACAAAAGTGAAGATTCTTCAAAAAATGATGAGAGCTTCTGATTATTTGCTTCACCTCTAATTGCTACACCTTTATAGTTTCTCTTAAATAATACTAATAATAATCTTATTTAAGGTCACAGCCTAGCTAGATGCCAAATCGATGTATGAGATCCCACTGTTTATGGGACAAGAGACCCCCTAAAGTGCAAAAACATCCACTGGTGTTAAACTTGCGTGCTAGATTTGTACCACTGTTGTAATGACAATGGTTTAAAAGGGAAGAAAACATTTGAAAGTTGAACGGAAATTTTGTTTGTTAGTTTTACTTGTTGCTCTGAGTTGATTCTCGTTTGGCAATAGCAATTCCAACCCTGATTCCTGTGGAGAACAGTTTGTTGTTCATGGAGAAAGGTGCACTAGAAGTTTATCAATAGTGCACAATAGTTATAGATATGCAGTGGTGAGCAGGCATACATGTGCCATCTTTAGAAGGTGCAGGGCCTAAGCCAGTGATGATGCATTCTACGAGGGAGTTTGTGGATACAAAAGGGTGCACTTTCCAAGGCAAGGAGATGCATGCATGCATTCATTGAGTTTTTCAGGTGGCCACTCTATTCTAGACAATCTTATCCATGTATGAAGGTGCACACTTTCCAAGTGAGGTGCATATATTTGGGTTTTGGTTTTTCTCCATCGCTTGTGTCTAGACTCTAGATTCAATGTATTCTTCGTCATCTCTTATTCTAAAAGTGAGACAGAGGGCACTTCAATGGTTTGTTTAGATCATATAAGTTTTAAGCTAGCTGCATTGTAATTTCTTCTTTCTGTTGATAGAGAGTGATGTGATTGCTTGTTGCTATTTGAGCATGCTGTCCTAATTTTCAAATTGTCATGTATGTAGATCTACATTCAGATTTATGTTGTTTTAATAGGAGTTAATAAGTTTCAGATTCCTAGGTCTAGGATTTAATTTTTTGAGTGTAGATCAACTTACCATGTATTGAAAGTTTGAACATGGTATCAGATCTTCCAATCCATCTATGAGAAGGTCATTGCTCATGATATGGAGCTGCTATTGGAGGATTTCAATAGGTGTGTTGCTGCTTAAAGATCTCTAGAGATTACACTATTCCATGCTTGAGATAAGCTCTTAGACCTTTGAGGGGTTTGTGAGTGAGATGCTTGTGGAACTCTAATGATTGGAGTGTTGGTTAATGCTTGTGATAGGTGATCTACACTTGTGATAGGTTGCTGTTTGTTTTGTTGGCTGATCAAATTTGTTTGAGGTGTGTTCAAGGAGTTGCAGGGATGGTGAATATATTTGGTCTTAGAGGAAGTGATTGGTTAAATTGAGCCTCTAGCTTCACTCTTTCAAAGTCTAGTCTTTAGAGGTTAATGGATGAGGTTGTGATATGGACCATTGTTGAGGGGAAGGCTACAACTCTCATCAATCTCCAACAATTTGTTGAGCATAACAAGAAGGTTGCTAAGGTGAAGAGCATCATACTGGATTTCATGAGACTACTTGATCCCTCATATTGCCGGTAAAATGGTGTGAGAGATCTATGAAGCATTTATCTCCCTTTATCAGAATGTTAATGTCTTTGGTAAGATGCTCCTAAGAAATAAGCTCAACAATACATACGAGTAAAATCAAATGATGTTTTTTGGGGGTAAAACTTTGCCTCTTTAGCATCACATCTTTTCATGCTATTTTACACATAGATATTTCCAATAGTGAAAGAAGCGTGTCAATCAGACTCTGTATGCAAAGTTATGCCACTTAGAAGTTGACCTTCTTGATTTCACACCTATACTTTGGGAGGATGCCGCGTCAACGCTCATTATTCATGGAAAATAGGCTAGCTACGTATTTTTGATGTAAAAGAATCTAGAAGAGTCTATTATTGTAACTCTAGTTAAGAGTTGATGAAGTCAAACTTAACCACTAGTAGGCTATCAGGTTGTGTTATAACGGGGCCACTAAAAAGAAGAGGCATTCCATTCTTTCAGGAGCATTTTGTTCCGTAGTTGAGCAAAGATAGCCAGGAGAGATAGGAGGTAGAGCACACAGAGAGGATCTGTGCACTGTAGCAGTCCATGGGCCACCGACATTACTTCTTTGTACTTGCAGCCTTATTTTGTAGACAACGAAAGAGAGCGAAGTGACCTCACCTTCCAGTTGGGTTTTCTCCCGAAAGGGTTTCCTAGAGCATATTTTGTGTTGTATGTGTGTGTGTCTGAGAGTTTATTTTTGTCGTTCTCTACTTTTCTGCATAATTTCCATTTGCATGCATGCACTAACTATAGTTAAATTTACAGATCTAGAAGTTTAATAAAACTGTAATAGTGTAAAAATTCAGAATTTTAATGTATTATTATCAGATTTGTTGTGACAAACTGTCCAGTGGAATATCCACGATAGTTTACGGATCATTTGGTATCATAACAAGTTTCTTTGGGTATTTTCTGGAGATTGCAGGGATCTAGATCAACGGGGCCAAAAATCATAAAAGCCTAATCATGGACGACGAATATGTAAACAGGCCTCGTGATCCTGCAGAGGTGAGGTTTACGCTGTTGGAACAACAAGTCACAAATATCAACTACAATGTAAACCTCCTCATGGTGACCTTGAATAGCAAATTGGGGATATTTGGAGAAGATGGGGGTTCAAATGCAGAAGACAAATGTGAATGGGGATCAGAAGATCAGGGATAAATGGAGAACAAGTCGAAGAAAGAATCCGAAAAAGATCAACCTGGTTCGAGTGTTGTGAATCAATCCCTATTTAAGATGGAAGCAAAAGTCGATATTAAGCCATACAACTGCGAGATCGACGCTCTAAAGTTGAACCATTGGTTGCAACAAGTGAAAGTTCATTTCAGCGTCCATCAGATTGAGGAAGGACATAAAATCTCATTTGCGCAGTTGAAATTGGAGGACCATGCACTGACTTGGTGGAAGAGCCACATGGAAACCCTGAAGTTGGAGGGAGAATCTCCAGTGACTAATTGGGAAGATTTCAAAATCCTCATTAAGTCACAATTTTATCCCATTGGGTACATGGAGAACCAGTGGACCGGTGGCATTACTTCAGGCAAAAGTGGGCCAAAGCGTGCAAGAGTACACCACAGAATTCAGGAAGATGGCTATCATGTTGGGTATCTCTCCAAAGAATCCAGATGTACTCCTTAAGTATTTGGGGGGTTTGCACCGCCATTTGCGTGAGCAAGTGATGCTGTTCAAGCCCAAATTGATGGACGAGGCTTGTGTACAGGCACAGTACCTCGAGAACATAGGCTTGAAAAGAGCGCAATCAAGTGGATCAAAGCAGAAGGAGAAACATGAAGCTTCTAAGGAGGGGAAGAAGAAGCAAAAAGGGGGAAAAGATAAAAAGATGACAACCACAACACACCAGTGCAAAGATCCTAGCAACCATTGCAACATCAATGGACATATAGAGGAAAAATGCTGGAAATTGCATCTAGAGCTAAACTTGAAGAACAAGAAGAAATATAACAAGAAGAAGAATCTCATGGCCACGGAATTGAGCAACCAAGTTGAAAGCAACTCGAATGTGGATGAGAAGATCCTCTGTACGTTAGTGCAGAGGGAGGTGAATCTAAGTAGCCTTCAACAATCGGAAGAGAAAGAAATGACCAAACTCTTCCATATAAAGATATAGGTCAAGAAGACAAAGATTGATGCTCTGTTTGACTCAGGATCGCAGGTGAATCTCATTGCAGCAGAGCTGGTCAAGAAGTTGGGGTTGGAAGTTCGTGATCATCCAAATCCATATCCACTAGGATGGGTAAACAAAGATGCATCGCTGAAGGTAACAAAGCAGTGTAAAATTAGATTTGCTATCTGTGCGGATTTTATTGATGAAGTAGATCTAGATGTGGTTCCCCTTGATGTATGTGGAGTCGTGTTTGGGAGTCCATACATGTACATGCGAGATGCAATATTCATGAGGAGAGCCAATCAGTACCAGCTCGTTTAGGATGGAAAATCGTTCATCATCAACGTGCACAAAGGCAAGTCGAAAATTTCATTGGTAAGTGCCAACCAAGCCAAGAAATTGATCAGTTCCACCAAGAAGTATGTTTAATTGTTTTTAAGAGAAAGTTAGTTTGAAGATGAGTCAATAAGAGACAATGCATCCCTAGAGGGGTGTACTAAGAAACATAAACAACAATTGGAGGAGTTGTTACAGGCATATAGGGATGTGTTCTGAGAGCCTAAAGGGTTACCACCTAAGAGAGAAGTGGGACATGAGATCCAGCTATTGCTAGACTCCCCATTGCAAAATATTGGGCTATACAAGTAGTCTGTTATAGAAGCAAGTGAGGTGAAGAAACAGTGGCAACAGCTGTTGGAACAAGGTGTCATTCGACCGAGTACATTACCAAGTGGGTCACCCATCATCATTGTGCCAAAGAAGGATGGGACTTGGAAGATGTTTATAGATTGCAGGGCACTGAATAAAATCATGCTCAAGAACAAATATCACCTGCCTAGGATAGACGATTTGCTAAATCAGTTGCATCAAGTAAAGTATTTCACCAAGTTGGACTTGAAGTCTAGATATCACCAGGTTCGAGTCAAAGAAGAAGATACATGGAAGACCGACTTCAAAACCAGGCAAGGTTTGTATGAGTGGTTAGTTATGCCATTTGGCCTATGTAATGTACCAGCTACATTTATGAGATTAATGAATGATGTACTGTGCCCTTATATAGATTCATTTGTTATTGTCTATTTGGATGATATACTGGTATATAGTGCTACCTAGGAGGAGCATATTTTACATTTGACGCAGGTGCTAGACACCAACTGCTAGCAAATCTCAAGAAGTGCGATTTTGTGCAACAGTCCTTGGTGTATTTGGGGTATGTGAGCGGTGGAGGAGAACTGGGGATAGATCCTTCCAAGATGGAGGCCATCATGAAATGGTCGGTGCCTAGTAATGTTTCTGAGGTAAGGAGTTTCATTGGTGCAACACGGTACCTAAGGAAATTCATAGCCTCATTTTTAGCAGTAGCAACACCACTCCATGCCATAACAACAAGTGGCAAGAGTTTCTAGTGGGGGAAAGGTCAGCATAAGGCTTTCAAGGAGCTAAAGAAGAGGATTAGTCAAGCACGGGTTCTGGGATTACCAGATTTGCAGTGACCCTTTGAAGTGGAGACAAATGCGAGTGGGTATGCTATGGGAGCTGTCTTGATGTTGGGAGGAAGGCTTGTATGCTACCATTCTGAAGTATTTCATGGGGTAGTTCTTAACTACCCTACCTATGACAAGGAGCTCTATGCCATGGTGCAAACTATGAAGAAGTGGAAGCACTATCTGATGGGAAAGGAGACAGTAATCCACACAAATCTCCAACTGTTACAGTACTTGCAAGACCAGAGTAAGCTACAATAGACCAGGCATTACAAGTGGATGGGGTTTTTACAACAGTTTCATTTGGTGATCAAGTATAAGAAGGGAAACACAAACAAGTTGGCTGACATGCTGTCAAGGCCACCCACATCAAAGATCACAACTTTGGGGACTCTTATGCACATGGAGCCATTCACCCATGATGCATACAGAGAGGCATATCTAGAGGATGATGACTTCAAGGAGGTGTATCAGTAGTTGTAGAGTCAGAGTTAGGGGCACGATGATGACAACATCGTTGACTACCATCTGCAAGATAGGTTACTCTACAGGCTGGATGAGCTGTGTTTCTAAAAGTGAGCGACTGTAGTTGATTAGAGAGGCTCACGCCTCCAAGGTTGCAGGGCACTTTGGTGAGGGAAAACCATAGCTAACTTGTAGAGGTATGTGTATTGGCCCAAGATGCAAGAGCAGGTAGCTAGGTTCATAAGAGGATGCATGCTTTGTTGTACCAGCAAGCCTAGCAGTAGGAAATAGGGCCTATATCATCCCTTACCTGTACCTACTCGTCCTTGGGAAAGCATTTTCATGGATTTTGTGGGAGGTTTATTGACAACCAGGAAGGGACATGAATACTTGTTTGTGGTAGTTGATAAGTTCAACAAAATGTGTGTGTTGATGCCCTGTGAAAAGACCATCAGCGAACAAGAAGCAACAAAATTGTCCTTTGGGCATGTCTGGGTGCACTTTGGGATACCAAGGAGCATCGTTTCAGATAGGGATACAAGATTTCTCAGTGCATTCTGGACTACATTGTGGGAGAAGATGGACACAAAGTTGAAGAGATTTACAACATTCCATCCACAGACAGATGGACAGACAGAAGTAGTCAACAGGACTTTGGTGCAACTTCTAAGGAGATACAACCAGAAGCATCCGAAGACTTGTGAGGAAAATCTGGTATATATACAACATTCTTACAATAGAGCAGTTCACACTTCTCAAGAAAGTCCCCACCTTCACCTTTGGATATTGCATATAGGCAACAAGGAGTGAGGGAAGATCTTACAGGAGAGGGTTGAAAATTTTATAAAGAAGATCAGGCAAATCCATCTACAGGTACAAGAAACACTGCAGAAGTCACAGGAGAAGTATAATAACAGGCATGATCAAAACAAAACAAAGAAATTGTTCAATGTGGGAGACAGAGTATGGCTACAGTTGAACAAGGAGAGGTTGTAGGGGCCTGGTAAGAAAATCAAGGCCCTGAGGTATGGTCCCTTTGAGACACTGGAAAAGGTGGGTGATAGTGCCTATCGATTCAGTTTACCACCATATATGCACATTTACTCAGTTGTGAATGTAGAGAATTTGAAACTTTATGAGCCTTCCATCCGAGATCAGGAAGAGGAATAGGTCCTACCTTTTGTGGAGGATTTGACACCAGACGCTCAGGGAAAGTTGACAAAAATATAGTTTTGCAGAAGTGGTCCAGAACTACAAGACAAGGGCAGCATGACCTTTGGTAGATTGGGTTGAAGCGACAACTTCCAGGCAAAGCTAAATGGTACACTAGAGTGAAGGTGGCGGAAAAATTTCCTCACCAAATTCAGTAAAAGCTTTTGGGGAACAAAAGCCTCCCAAAATGGGGAGGTTTGATCTGGATTGGATCATTATATTGTTTGTCATCCATCTCGATGCATTCAGAGTGGAAAAAGTGGAGGAATTAGCGCATTGGACCATTTTTACGGCAGGACCCAGTTTGGCAAAACGGGGTTTGAAACCTTCTGGGAGTGTTTTGAGACATCAAACAACATTTTTTGGGGTAAAACTTCGCTGCTTTAGCCCCGTATTTTTCCATGCTATTCTGCACAGAGAAACCTTTCCAACAACACAAGAAGCGTGTCAATCAGAGCCCTTATGCAAAAGTTAATGCCATTCAGTAGTTGACCTTCCCTTTTTCACACCTATAGTTAGGGAGGATGCCGCGTCAATGCCCATTATTCATGGAAAAGGGGCTAGCCACATGTTTTTGATGTAAAAGACTCTAGAAGAGTCTATTATTATAACTCTAGTTAAGAGTTGATGAAGTCAAACTTAACCACTAGTAGGCTAGCTGTGTTATAACTAGGCCACTGGGAGGAAGAGGCATTCCATTTATTCGAGATCATTTTGTTCCGTAGTTGAGCAAAGATAGCCAGGAGAGATAGGAGGTAGAGCACACAGAGAGGATCTATGCACTGTAGCATCGCACAGGCCACAAACATTACCTCTTTGTACCTGTAGTCTTATTTTCTAGACAGAGAAAGAGAGGGAGGTGACCTCACTTTTTAGCTGAGTTTTCTCTTGAAAGGGTTTCCCGAAGCATATTTTGTGTCATATATGTGTGTGTGAGCTTGCTTTTGTCGCTCTCGACTTTTCTACATAATTTCCATTCGTATGCATGCACTAATTATAGTTAAATTTACAGATCTATAAGTTTAATAAAACTGTAATAGTGTAAAAATTCAGAATTTTAATATATTTTTATTAGATCTGTTTGACGAATTGTCCAATGGAATATCCACGACAGTTTACAAATCATTGTTAGAGCTGACTTGAGCATATTAAGAGGACAACTTGTTCTCATGGAGTTGACAAGATCATTCGAGAAGGCTGACTTGACTAGGAGGCGACTGACATCAATTTGGAGCCAAAAATACCAATTTCAAAATTTCAATTTTCTTTCTTTTGAAAGTCCAAATGGGACTTGACATGAAATAATTTTCTTTTGACTCTTAGTATTTCAAATATGCTTTACAAATTCGTAATGACTCAAAAATACATTATGAGCACTGACCATTGTTGAAAATCAAATGTTCTATGCTATTACAATCACTTAAATCCAAAACTTCTTTACGTTGCAATATAAGTTAAGTAATTGTAGATAGAACATAAACCATATAAACCATATGCACAATAAAAGGCAACCAAGAGCTCAATGAGACACAGAGAAGTTAGGTCAATGACTAGCTCAAAACCCACAAGGGGAAAACCCAACGAGATTCTTCTTCTATTAGAAATCGATTGTTTAGCAGAGATACAAAGTACAATAAGAGAATTAAGAAGTTCACCCAAATCGAAAGACGATCTCTGTTAGCAGTAGCTGATGCAAGCACTGAATCACTTTGGCTCTCCAAGATTTGCTCTTGCTCTTCAAGACTCTTTCTCTCTCCCTCTCTCAATCTTCCTCTAGACTCTCCAACTCTCTCTCTCTCTCTCAAGTTCAAATTCTCCTTTCACAAGCACAAGTAAGTGTGTCAAGTGAGGATGAGAGACACAAATATATAGGAAGAGCAAGGTTGTCGAATTCATGAGGGAGTAACTCCTATGCCTTGAGTAGGAGTTACACATGCCAAAATAGGAGGGTAACTTATGCCATAAAGGAGAGGAGTGTAACTTATTCATTAAGGAGGTGTAAGAGGAATCTTTTTGTGACGAGTCACTAAAGTGTGTAAGAGAGTGTAAGAGATGCGTAAAATCATTAAAGAGAGATGAATGAATCCATTAATAGAGAGAGTAACATCTACATTAATTGGGAAGAGTTACATATGACATGATTGAGTCCCATGATTGAGAGACTTGAATTTCTTTTTAATAATAACATAATAATATCATAAAGAGGATAATAGTAATAATAATAATAATATTGATGATTAAGTTAAAAATTAAACAATTGAGATTGATTAAAAATTAAACAACTGAGATTGATTAAGGACAAGATAAATGATTTTTCATCATATATATGATTACAAATTGATGGAAGGTGATTTACTATTTTTGGAAAGTCATGGTTGCAAAGATAGATATGACTTTCTATTTTTAGAAAGTCACTCTAGAAACATTAGAAATGAAATTTTATTCAAGGAAATTCATCCCATACCTGCCAATTTTCAATAGTCCCTCTTATCTAGGGAGAAATTTCTTTTTGATACAAGGATCTCTGCTATCTCTGCTTTGGAATAATGATGTTACAATCTAATGAAGAAGAATCATCATAGGGGAGATACATCCATCAACCTATACACACTTGGGGGGATCAACTTGTAAACACATGACAAGGATCTTCGCATAACCAAGA
The DNA here is from genome assembly GCA_000404065.3 of Pinus taeda. Classification (NCBI taxonomy): domain Eukaryota; kingdom Viridiplantae; phylum Streptophyta; class Pinopsida; order Pinales; family Pinaceae; genus Pinus; species Pinus taeda. Next base: position 73,138 of record APFE031376692.1, read on the forward strand.
GTCCTCTCTTCTTCGGGGGATCCACTTGTCAACACATGACAAGGATCTTTGCACATCCAATGCTCGTCATTACTTGGGGGATCCACTTGTCAACACATGACAAGGAGCTCGCTAATCCAAGGCTCACCACTGCTTGGGGGGATCCACTTGTCAACACATGACAAGGATCTCTCACATCCAAGTCTCATCATCCATGAATGCCCTCTCTAGGAAGGGTCACCTCTGTCAGTCCAAGTTGCTCTCTGAAAACCAAGAACTTTCCTTTCAGTAAAGGCTTAGTAAGAATTTTAGCAATTTGATCATTAGTCGCTATATAATGGAGTCTCATTGCTCCTCTTTGCACCATACCTCGGGTATAGTGGTATTTGATTTCAATGTGTTTGGACTTGTCATGGAACATGAGATTTTCAGCAAGTCAAATCCCACTCTTATTGTCATAGTAAATTACTGTAGTATCCAATACTTACTCAAACAACTCTCCAAAGAGCTTCCTTAGCCATACTGCCTCACAACTAGCCATGCTAGCAACAATGTATTCTTCTTTAGCCGTGCTTAAGGGCAACATGCCTTTGTTTTCTGCTTGTCCAAGATATCATGGTAGATCCTAACCTGAAGCAACACCCTGATGTGCTCTTTCTGTCAGTAGAGTTACCAGCCCAATCAACATTAGAGTATCCATGTAGCCTTACATTTTCGACATTATATCTCAATCCAAGATTGATGGTCTCATGTAGGTACCTCAACACATGCTTTACAACAACCCAGTGTTCATGAGCAAACTTAATCATGTATTGACTGCAAAGCATATATCTAGACTAGTGTTCACTAAGAACATTAGTGCCCCAATTAGTTGATGGTACTCAGAAGGATTAGCCAAATCAGGTCCTTCAACTTTACCACAAAGCTTCTTGAAATTCATTCCCATTGGAGTATTCATGGACCTACACTCAGTGATGCCAAACCTTTCTAGTAGTTTGACAACATATTTTCCTTGAGAAAGGAAAATCTCACCAGATTTCTGCCATGCCTCCAGGCCCATCAAGTAGTGCATCAAATCAATATCTTTCATTTCAAATTCATAAGGTAATTACCTCTTTCACTGGAAAATAATAGGTTCACTACCAGTTAGAAATAAGTTTGTTGACCACTACGTGTCAACTATCCATAGCAGTACACCCCATTTTTTCGCAAAAGGGATAACACCTGATCAACGTGCCCGTGCCATTCGACTATCATCATTAGCCCGATCATGTTATGTTGTAACCCAGTTTGCATGTGTAAATTGTAAATAATCTTAGAAGATCTATATCATGTATGTATTTGCCTAGGTAAACCTAATCTTCTAGTGATGATCTATGTTCCAGAAGGTTTTTTTGTCTCACCGACCCATGGTCGGCAGAGTTTTCTTTCAGCCTAACCCCAAAGCCGGAATGGATTTTGTCATTAGAATCTTAGGGGAATCCTAGTGTGCTAGGTCGAGTCTATGTAAAAGTAATTTGGAAATAATCCTAACTATTTGGTTAAGTTATTACAAATTGCTTGATTTGCTAGATTATATTTGTGTCACAGAACTGGGTGGTCTATGAAGGTCTATGTCAAATGGCTTCCCCCCCTTGAGATGTAAAAATGTAAAAATCATGATGTAAAGTGTCTTGAGGATTAGAAAATGTTTTATTCCCTCATAAGTCCTAGGTCCTAGGTGATTTTTCCAAAGGCTAAGTTCGAGGGTTCCTTTAAATAAAAAAATAAAAAAAATAATAAAAAAAAAAAATAATAAAAATAAAAAATAAAAATAATAAAAAAATAAAATAAAAATGAAATAAATAAAAATAATAATAAATCAAAGTTTTGAGGAAATAAATGCAACATTTTAATTTTTTATATTAAAATTTCCTCAACATTTAAAATTTCGACGGATGAGATTAAAAGAGATTTTGATCCTCATTGACAGTCAAGATCTCTTTGACATGGATCATTCGAACTAGCCGTTGGGAAATTTATTTTTAAATAGGGTGTCAGGGGTCATTTGAGATCATTCGACCTTTGAGTCATGTGCTGAGCGAAAGCTCTCCTGTAATCGTTTTTCATGTGCAAATAAAGAAAGACTTTGGGGTTAATCTTTGCTGGTGTTACTCTGTGGGAAATGTTGTAAGATGTTTTATTTCTGTGCATGATTTTAATTTTAGCCATTGATGATAGCTTTATGAAGAGTGATTTTAAACACAGTATCTTGTTTAGTCGCTAGGGTTTGAATGGTAGTTAAATTTCTGAATATGATGGCAGGTATCTCCATTAGATCTAGATTTTAGTATTGTTTTCTCCCTTTTTGTTAATGGTTGAATTAAGCTGTGCAGGATATCTTTGATTTTGAGTTTACTGGGCATTCGGGGAAGTTCTCGGCTGAACCAACCAACTCCTGGATTGCATTTTCTGAAGAGCCCAGCTGGTTTTGGTCCCGGGCTTATCATTAGAATTTTTGTTGCGGGTGCATGAAGGGTTTTTCTGAAGCACCTCATCTTAATTTTAAAATTTTAAAAAATATATGTGGCATAATGACAAATTTGGCTATTTAGAGCCTTTGAACTGTGAATATTGTAATTATTTAGCTGGTTTTAGGTTTTTTAGTTTTGTTTCTTCCACATTTTATTTCTGGGTGTTCGGTTTTTGTTATTGCAGGTTGCAGGTCGGAAGAAAACATTTTGTCCGAAGCCAGATCTAGGCCTTGGAGGGTAAGATCTGGCCTCAGGATCAGCTCTGGCAGGAATATTTACTTCAGATCTGGAAATTTCTTGTGGGGTTTTCATCAAGGAAATTTGAAGTGAAAAGATTCAAATTTTTTTAAGGTTTCTGGAGAATCTGGAGGGTTTTCTGATCCATCTTTCTGCTGTGGACTGGGGTGTAATTGCTGCTGCCTGGGGTTTCATTTTCACAAAAAAAGTTTCAAAATTTTTTCTTTTTTCTTTGAAAGGGAATAGTCATTGTTGGGACAAGTCTTCCATCATTGTCTCGCCGGAAATTTTTTAACTACTTAACGTGCTTCTGTCTCCACGCAAGCTGCTCCACATTTGATTTCCCTCATCTGTGGATCCTCCAGCCTCCTCAACGCAACCTCTTTCCCTCAGCTGCCTACCCATCAATCTACACAGCCTTCTCCAATGTCATCTCTCCCTCTGCATAAATTCCTTTCCTTCCAGCCATCGATCTACCCTTGACGTCTCCATAGCTGCTCCGTCCTGCAACACTTCCTCCATCTACGCAAATCTCCTTCTGTCATTGCCATTTCTCTGCGTGCTGCCTCCTCCTTGTTGTGTGTAATTCCGTTGCTTATACGCAGCCCTTAAGCTAGCATCCTCACTCCATTCTTCCACGCTGTCTCCCCACGCTGTCCCTTCCTCTGTCATCGCTGTTACCCATCCATTGCATCCTCCGTCTGATGCTCCAAACCTCTTCCACGTAGCCATCGAGCCTTTTCCCTATCCGCAACCCAATCCTGCCCTCACCGTAGCTGCAAACTCCTCCATTACGTGCTCCAAACCTGCATAATACGACAGTCTTTGATCCTCTCACCCACGTCTTCCCTCCGTCGTCCTGCTCTTCTTTGCCTCTGTGGCCCATTCAAACTGCAGCCACACAATAAAATACGACTTTGAATTTTTTTTTTTAACGTTAATAGCTAGGGTTGGTCATGCGTATGCTTTTGTTTTGGATTTGAACTTTTATTTGATTTAGTTACCCAATGTTTAGATCTTAGATTTTCATTTTGTTATATATGATCAGTGTTAAGTTTCGATTTCTTTTAGTTTAGTTTTGTTTAGAAAATATAAAAAAATAACAATAATGAAAAAGGGCATAAAAAATCTTAGTTCAATAATTTTTAGGATTTAGCTTTTTAGAATTTAATATAATTTTTTAGGATTTTTTTTTTTATTAATTCTTTTAAAGCTTAATTGGTAAGAAAAATTAATTTAGCTATTAGATTTGAATTTTATTTTAGGTTTTTAGATTCATTTTAAATTTAGTTCTTGTTTTGTTTAATTGACTTTAAAAATAATAAATATTAAATAAAAAAAAGATCATAAAAAGTTTTTTTTAGTTTTTGTTGTTCTTATTTTAATTTAGTTTTATTTTTATTAAAAAATAAAAAAAGATTGCAATACTGTCACATTTAGTCTTGGCATATTCACTTAATGATTTGTTGTATTTACAATTTTTGGTGTATCCTTTTTGCTAAGGCTAAAAGATTTTAAATGTGGGATTAATGTTTGTCATTTTTATATAGTCAAATGTGCTTAAATTTTATCTAAAGATTAGCTATATGAAAGTGGTAGCTGGTTAGCATCAGTGTTCCACGGGGACTCGCCCCCCCCCCTAGGGGTCTAGTTTCCTCGCTGCCCCGCGCTCCGGGGACTTGGGGACGAGTAGGGGACGTTTCCCCACGCCCCCAAAAATGAGGAAACTCAGGGGGACGTGCCAAGGAGTCGTTTCGCTTTCCTGGGGGGCGTTTCCGAAAAAGGGGACGTGAGGGGACGTGGGGGGGCGAGAGAGGGCGTGGGGGGACGTGGCACACGTTTATGCAAAAAAAATGGTTTTATTTAACTTAATTAACAAAATGTGTAGGGTAATATTGAGCAGCAACCACAGATAAATCTCTGTGAGGAGATCATCCCTGAAGTGGTTACTCATCAATGCTTCTCTGCTTCTCTCAAAGCTCGGCTCTTCAAGATTCACTATGGATGATCAACATCAGAGGCTCCCTCTTGTGAAGAATTCAGTTTGTGACGATAAGAAATATTAGAAGGCAAAGAAGTTCAGCATCAAATTAACTTAACTTTTGTGTGGCAGTGCTTGCTTTCTAAAAGACACACCGATCACGTTGAAGTATTTTTGATTTCTCTAAGTAACCCTAACTGGTGTCTTACAAGTATCTGTATAATCAAGTTACAATAATCCTTGAGGTCATTGTAATTTGAATTTAAACAAGAGTTTCAAAGTAAAGGAGCAAAAGCTGTAATACATATAGCCAAATTGTCAGATATGGAAGCTACAAGTTTAGATTGCAGATTTTTGGAGTTATGATAGAAGTGTGAGTAATGTTCTAGACATAAATGTGCATCAGTGGACAGAGGCATTAGCATCTTGTTATGCCATCAGGAGTCTGCACAACAGTCACTCTTCAACAAGGATACAATTGACAATAGAATTCACATGAGCATAACACAACATTGTTGTTTTGTATATCCTTGTAATTGATACTATGTACATATGGGCAAAACTCACCAATGATTATAGCAGTTTGGCCTATAACTGAACAGAGTTGCCTTGATAACATTTTGTTGATGTTGCAAAGGACATAAGTGTTAAGATTCTGAGATTAAGATCTTTTATTGATAACAGAGATGCAGGAAGAATAGATCTACAGTGATCTTCTACAACGACATTGTTGAGGTTTGTTGTGTATTATCAGAATGCTGAAGATGGTGGTATTGCTGTGTTTGTATTTTGTTATAATGTATGATCATTGATGTATGATTATAAATTAGAATTTTAAATTTATTATTATATGAGATTAGAAATTAAATAATGAAAACAATGATCATGCTTTGCAGCTTTTCAATTCAAACCAAATTTTCATAGTGGACTCAATTAATAAATTATATTTTATATTTATAAGTTTTTAAGACCCTGACGCTCCCCCACGTTTCCTAAAAAATGGTGGGGAGCTTTTGCATAGGCCGCTCCCGCGCCCCCTCGCTCCCTCGCCGCCTCGTCCCGGAACCTTGGTGGAACATTGGTTAGCATTTAAATTTTATGGTTATTTAAAGCATTTGATCTTTTGAAGTTTAATTGCTAAAGCAGTGTGCATCTGGTAAAATTGACCGTTTTGTTTGAATTATTTAATGCTCGTTACATCTCAGATATTTTGCAAATTTTTCAAACATTCATTAGTTATTTCATTAGCAGCAGCAGATAATCAATTACTTGGATCATTGACTCGATAAGGCATTGGTCGTAATCATTTAAAATTTAATCAATTTCTAAATCATCGGTAAGCCTTAATCAAGTATTTGATTGCCTCGTTGTGTCTCCCGAGCCAGTTGGTTCCCAGCTAGTTCTTCTTTATCCCATAGGGTCTACCCTCCTTAACCTGCTTCAGGGAGACGGCTTAAACGGAGAGATCGGGGATCAGGGTGACAACCCTCGATCTGAGCGTTGTCGCGGTGCGTAAACACTCTGCACGACAACAAAGTCATCAACATACAATACCAAAATCAAAAGCATACCTTGGACTGTCTTAAAGTAAAGATTTGGATCTGCATTGCTTCTGGTAAAACCAAGCTTCATCAAGAAGCTATCTATGTGAACATACCAATCTCCTGGAGCTTGTTTCAAACCAGAGAGGGCTTTCTTCAGCCTACACATGAGTTTTTGGATCATGTACTTCAATGCCTTGTGGTTGCTCCACAAATACTTCTTCTTTAAGGAAGCCATGCAGAATAGCAGTCTTCACATCCATTTGGTGAAGAGACCATCCTTGGCTAGCTGTTAGAGCTACAATAGATTGGCTCATGGTGTAATGGGCAACAGGTGCAAAAATTTCATTATAGTATATTCCCTCTTTTTGAGAGAAACCTCTAGCTACAAATCTAGCTTTATATTTTTCAATACTGCCATCAACACCATGTTGAATTTTATACAACCATTTAGAAGATACAATAGATTTACCTTGGTGTCTTGGAACCACTTCCCATACATCATTATGAATGATGGATTCATATTCTTTAGCCATTGCATCTTTCCACACTTGGGCCTTTATAGCTTCTTCAAAAGTGCACAATTAAGTTTGAATAATGTTGTTCATGGCTACAACATATCCTTGGAATCGACACGCCTTCTTGCTTTCTCTGAAAGTTCCTTTGGGGACAGCATGTTTATCAACATCTTGAAGAGTGTCATGAAGCCATAAAGGTCTCCTTTAGAAGGAGGATCACATGGAGGAGGATCTAAAGGATCCGTGGGATCCTTGGGTTCATTAGCAAGATTAGTTTCAACTGCAGGATCTTCTTGTATTTCAAATACATCATCTTGACTACGAACATTAGCAGGGGGAAGAGGAGCGTCTCTTGTTTTTCCAAGAGCTGCATCTTCATCAAATGTTACATACCTGCTAAATTCTAAATTTCTCTGATCAGGTACGTATATTTTGTAAGCTTTAGAATTCTCACAGTAACCAACAAACATACCTTTCTTACCTAAAGCTTCCAGCTTATTCCTTTTCTCTTTTGGGACATCGAAGTAGAAAGGACAAAAGATCCATAGGTGCCCAACTTCAAGCTTTTCGCTAGTGAAGACTTCTTCAGGAGTCTTGTTGTTTAGGGCACGATGAGGAGATCTATTTTGGATATAGACAACTGTGTTTATAGCTTTTCTCCATAGAAACTTTGGCAATTTCTGATCATGCAACATAGCTTTGACAACTTCCATGAGAGTTCTATTCTTTCTCTTGGCCATACCATTTTGTTATGGGTTATATGGTACAATGATTTCTTTTCTAATCCCATCTTCTTTGCAAAAGTCAATGAAATCGTTGGAAGTGAACTCTTCTCCATTGTTAGATTTGAAGATTTTGATATGCTTTCCAGTTTGTTTTTCTACTAGAGATTTGTAATCTTTGAACATGTTAAAAGCTTGACGTTTATTTTCAGAAAATAAATCCATGTTTTAAACAAAGTCTTTCGGTAGAAATCACATGAGAGAATTTTTTGGCCAACGCGTATCGAACCAACAAGTGTGGTTCATCATCAGGACCAGATGAAGAGGCAAACCATGGTAAAACCTTAAATAGACAGCAATGTGGAGACATAATTTCAAGTAACGCTATATTTGAACAATAATATTTAAATTATAATATTAATTTATTAATATATTAAAGACAAATATTATTAAGTAATGGCTATATTAAACGGCTAGTTTTTGAAAAATATATTTAAATAATGATAT
>APFE031376692.1:82131-97637 GCA_000404065.3 Pinus taeda
TTTAATATATCAATAAATTAATATTATAATTTAAGCATTATTGTTCAAATATAGCCGTTACTTGAAATTATGTCTCTACATTGCTCTCTATTTAAGCCTTTACCATGGTCTACTTCTTCATCTGGTCCTGATGATGAACCACACTTGTTGGTTCGAAATGCGTCGGCCAAAAAATTCTCTCATGTGATTTCTACCAAAAGACTTTATTTAATTCATTATGGATCACAGAAGCTTGAATACAAAAAATCCATGTTTTGCGAAGAAAATCATCCACAAAGATAATATAATACAAGTATCCACCAAGAGAAGTTATAGGCATTGGTCTAGGTAGATCAGAATGTACAAAATGCAATACCTGACTAGTTCTGCTTTTGCTTGATGGGAATGGTCCCTTCACTTTCTTTCCGCTTGCGCACCCTTGGCAAACACCATCATGATCAAATCTGATTTTCGGCATTTCGGAAACCATCTTTCTCACATGTGGTAATGCTTTGTAGTGCAAGTGAGCGAGCCTTTGGTGCCAAAGTTCATTTTGATGATTGATGTCATGGATTAGTGCATGAATACGTCTTCCATTGATTTTGTATAGACCTTCACATCTAGATCTCAGAGTGAGGGCATATCTCATGTTGGATCTCGATGGCCAAGTGAGAACTTTACCATTTATGAAAACAACTTTCATTGCTTTATCTTCTAAAGTTGATATGGACACAAGATTCTTCTTTAAACTAGGTACATATAAAACTTCTTGAAGAGTCAAAGTTTACCTTGATCTAGATGGAAAGAAACAAAATCAGATCGCTTTATGGGATATGTATAGTTATCTCCAAGAATGATCTTCAAATCTGTCTCCCTCTCAACCAGATTAGAGAGTACTTCTTTGTAATCGGTAAAGTGCCTTGAAACACCACTATCAACCAACTAGTTATCACAAGAATTTGCAGAAGATGAACTAGTAAGCGCAGAAACAAGAAAGTACTCTGATTGAGTCTCAGCTACATTATTATTGTACCTTTGGTTCCTTGAGGAACGGTAGTTTCCTTTGTGAGCACAAGGAGCTTCTCTTCTTCTTCCATAATCAAATTTGTTGAACGATTGTTGAAGTTGGATTTTGATGCTCTTTTGTTTTTTGAACAATCACGAGCATAGTGGCCATGCTTGCGACAATTGTAGCAATGGACTTTTGATAAGACTCTGGTCTATTGAGGGGTGTTGTTGGGAGAAAGCTTTCTCAAATAATGAATTCTTCTTCTTGCCTTGTACAACAAAGGCAATAGGTTCTCCCTCATGTTTGGGAATAATTCCTCTGGAAATCATTTTGGCTTCTTTTTGACCACACTTTCCCAGAAGCTCATCAAATGTGGGAAACTTATCATTTTCGCTGATGGTAGGAACAAAAGTCTCCCAAGAAGAAGGAAGACCTCTGAGCGTAATCAACACCAGTTCTTTGTTTGGAACAACTTTACCAGAAGTTGATCGCTGACCTTTGATTTTTGATATCCTCATGATGTATGCTTGAATGGTCTCTCCTATGTTCATTTTAATATCCTTGAGCTGATTCTTCAAGGCAAAAATTTGACTCCAGTTGTTCACTTGATACATTCCAATCATCTTGTCAAACATTTCTTTGGATTTCTTCAGGTTGGCAACAAAAGTGATGAGGTGGTCTCCAAGAGCGTCAAGGATAATATTTTCAGCCTTGACTTCTCCTTTCTTGAATCTGGCTTTGTTAGCAGCTTTGAAGTTTTCACCTCGTTTTTCTCTCTCCTTCAACATACTCAAGAACGTCATGTTCCTCAAGAGTAATATCCAATCTAGCCTTCGAAGGGAAGAAGTTTGAAGCATCAACCAACTTCTTTTCATTCTTAAAGTAAGAAGAAGACATCTTGATCTTTTCAAAATTTCAGCAGCAAATAGAGAGGGACAACAAGAGATATATTAGCAGAAAATGGACTGCAAAAAGAGTGGACAACACTTGATATTTCAGCAGAATCATGAGTTGCAAGTAGAGTGGACAACACGCAAAAAATGAGCTGTAAATGGAGTGGAAAACAAACAAAAAATGAGGTGTAAATGAAGTGGACAACCTGCAGAGAATGAGTCGAAAATGGAGTAGACAACAAGCAAAAAATGAGTTGTAAATGGAGTGGACAACAAGCAAAAAATGAGCTAAAAATGGAGTGGACAACAAACAAAAAATGAACTATAAATGGAGTGGACAACACTTGATATCTTAGCAGAAAATAGGCTGCAGAGAGAAGGAATAGCAAGAGATTTTCCAGCTGAAAATGGGTTGGAGCAACACTAGTCTTCTTGAGCTTGTCTTCACCAAAGCTCTGATACCATGTTGAAAATTAGATGTTCTATGCTGTTACAATCACTTAAATCCAGAACTTCTTTATGCTGCAATATAAGTGAAGTAATTGTTGATAGAACATAAACCATATAAACCATATGCACAATAGAAAACAACAAAAAACTCAATGAGACACAAAGTTAGGTCAATGACCAAGGCAAAAACCACAAGGGGAAAACCCAACCAAATTATTTTTCTATTGGAAATCAATTGTTCAATAGAGATACAAAGTACAATGAGAGAATGAAGTAGTTCACCCAAATCTAAAGAAGATCTCTGATAGCAGTCGCTGATGCAAACACTACACTTTGGCTCTGCAAGATGTGCTCTTGCTTTTCAAGACTCTCTCTCTCTGTCAATCTTCCTCTAGACTCTCCAACTCTCTTTCTCTCTCTCTCTCTCAAGTTCGAATTCTCCTTTCACAAGCACAAGTAAGTGTGTCAAGTGAGGATGAGAGGCACAAATATATAGGAAGAGCAAGGAGGTCGAATTCATGAGGGAGTAACTCCTACGCTTCGAGGAGGAGTTACACATGCCAAAATAGAAGTGTAATTTATGCCATAAAGGAGAGGAGTGTAACTTAGGCATTAAGGAGACAAGTGTAACTTATGCATTAAGGAGGTGTAAGAGGAATCTTTTAATGACGAGTCATTAAAGTGTGTAAGAAAGTGTAAGAGCATTAAAGAGAGAGAGTAACATCTACATTAATTGAGGGGAGTTACATATGACATGATTGAGTCCCATGATTGGGAGACTTGAATTTCTTTTTAATAATAATATAATAATATCATAAAGAGGATAATAGTAGTAATAATAATAATAATATTGATGATTAAGCTAAAAATTAAACAATTGAGATTGATTAAGGACAAGTTAAGTGATTTTCCATCATATATGTATGATTATGACATGATGGAAGGTGATTTACTATTTTTGGAAAGTCGTGGTTGCAAAGATAGATATGACTTTCTATTTTTAGAAAGTCACTCTAGAAAGGTTAAAACTGAAATTTCATTCTAGGAAATTAATCCCATAGCTCCCAATTTTCAACAACCATTGTTACAAAAATTGACACTCCCTCTTAATTAGGGAGGTATTCATAATGACTATCTAGATGTTTTCATGTTGACAAAATTTCTCTATGAAAAGGTTATAACAAATCATCATTAGCCTTGCCAGCATCTATGACATCATCAACATCATCTCGTCGTCAACCACTAGTTGAAATCTATGACTCACTGTCATCATCAACTAGTAAGCATCACCGACATCATAATTACCATCAACATCCGCTAGTGGCCATATCCGGGGTGGTACCAAATCCATGGCAATGTCATCATCATATCAGGACTCATTCCTCTAGTGTGATTGGTCCTCACATCCCATGGCCTGTTCCTAGGCCAAAATGCTGAGACTCTCAACTAGCAAGCACTCACTCACCCTTCCTAGCGAACACTCTAGGCCAAGACCTCACTCAACCCTTCCTGATTAGTGATAAGGTCTAGATGCTGAAAGGACCTCACTCCACCCTTCCTGGTATGTGATCAGGGTCTAGGACCTCACTCCACCCTACCTGGTGTGTGATAAGGGTTCAAAATTCAAATGCTGACAAACCTCACTACACCCTTTCTTGGTGTGTGATCAGGTCTCCTCCAAGAGGTACTCACTCAACCCTGCTTGTTGAGCACTCTGGGCCTTTCGAACCCATTCTCTCTACTGGAAGAATGTCCATTCATGCTGCAGGCATATGGGTAATCTCCACGAGCCCCAACTTGTCCTTGAAGTACACGAACTTGTCCCTGGGAAACGACTTCGTTAGAACATCAGTTGCTTGCTCATCTGTGGAGATGTACTTGAGCCTTATTTGCTCTCCTCTGCACCATGTCGTGGATGTAGTGGTAATTGATCTCAGTAGTTCCTTGACTCGTGCTCATGTTGTCATCTCCACCTGATTAATCAGTCTTGCAAGCTACAACCTCTCAACCTTTGAGTGCAACAGATGTCTGCTTCCTGCTCTTTCACGAGATCAAAGCCCAATCAAAAGCGATATACAAACTCTTTGTTTTTGACACTCCATGCCCAATTTGAATTTCTGCAGCTGTATTTCTCTGACTATGGCATGACCAATTGTACCATGCTGGTACTTCAACACATGTTGAGCTATATTCCTTGGCTCAACTGATTTGCTTTCTTTTCTTGATCCATCATCTTGACTGGGTATTATTCCTAAAATAGATCTACCATAGCAATCCTGATTTTCTCCCTTTTGTCATAGGTACTATCAACTACCTAGTCGAGATCCTTCATTTTAGGTCAACTCCCTCTAAGCAAGGGTTCCTAGAGAGACCTCTTCCTCTAGAGCAAGCAAATCTTCTGGTCAATGCAACTCCCTTTGACATATGAGCTCTTCTGCTTCCATCAACAAATCACGTAGGATCAATCACCAATCCAAGTGCATCAACTTAGAGGAGCCTGTACTAAGCCTTCCAAGTGTAGGACTTCTTCATGTACCTCACCATCTTGAGGTAGTACATTTCTTCTTTCATGAAAGAAGACGATCTTTGCATCCATCAGATCAGAAATCATAAATACAATAACCTTTCAACATAAGTGTACTTGACAAGACTTCATAGTCTTCTTTCCCTTTGTTGAGGTAAGCCTTGTACTTCTTGTCATCCAATCATATTTTCTTGATGGAAATCAAAGGAACTATACTCTCTTTGAGTCAAGATCTCATCCATTACAGTATCCCTCATCTCAGAGAGTCTCTTCATTGCAACTTTGCTTTGTTCTTCCATTTGCTGCCGAAAACCTTGGTAGCCTTCAATATGTACTTGCACTCCACATCAGGAGGCCATGGAAGAACAATCATAACTAAGCAAAGAATTTAATGACAAGAGACCTACTACTAGTAATTTCAATAACAGTAGTAATAATCAAATGAGAGATGTTAAATACTTATGTTTTGAGGACATGCTGGCTCCCTCTTGATCTTACATCCACCTTGCAATTTGATTGATTGCATTCACATCATCATCATAATGTCATCTCTTTCTAGGGTTTCTTCTGTCAGCGGAAACATTTGATTTCATGAATTCAAGGATTTCTTTTCCAAGGCCTTGCTAGGCTTTACAAATCGTACATGTTCCAACATAAAAAACCCTAGAATCCGGCCAAGACTTTTAGTCTTCCAAACCCTAGATTTAGTATACTTGACATTTGATCAATCAATAATCATTCCATTTCAAGTAGCTTGGATTCATTAACGTACAAGGACTAGGATTCATTATTTAGAGCTGAATCTTATCTTTAATAATCTAATGTTTATTGTCCCATTAGTTATTTAGGATTGCAAATTCAGAACTCGAATCTTTCAACCTAGGAGGTCTAAGTACACGCATCTCCCTTGAGATCAATGTTGCACAACTCATACTCGTATAAGACTCGTCTGGTTATTGACTCGATGACTCGTATAAGACTCGTCTGGTTATTGACTCGATGACTCGTATAAGACTTGAGAATGACACATATAAGACTTGTATACGACTCGGAAAAATACTGGAAAAAAAAAAAATGGTAAATTTTAAGCACAAAAAAGAAAAAGAAAAGAAAAATCGAATTTTGAGGGTCTTCGCAGGTCTTATGTAGGTCATATTGCGGTTCTTCATAGGTTCAATGCAGGTATCCGAGTTTTATGTGGGTACAGGTAGAAACCATGGGTTCTATGCGAGTGATCCATCTTGCTGTAAAACCCGTCAAGACCCGCGGGTCTTATAAGAGTTGTGCTACACTGCTTGAGATGATTTTAGGCTTTAATTCCAAAGAGGAGCTCAACCTCTTATTGTAGACAGACATTCTACAAAGGTATCCTCTTTCCTTGATGTTTAATAGGGACCATGGTAACTGATGCCTTTCAATCTTCAACATCCAGAATTTGCATTTTATCAGTCATCAATGCATCTCAGACATTAACCTCAAACATCAAGTTGTATTCTAGAACAATCAAACTTTTCTTCAGAAAGGAGGCTTCTCACTTCTGAATCAAGGAGAAGTAACATACCTCTTATTAAAATGGGTTTGCAATCTCATGACTGTAGATCTTCAAGGATTCAATTCTGGCATACAAGCTTTCAAGCCTTAACAAGCTTATCATTTCGAGAATGTTATTTACCTTCAAAAACTTTAAGGAGGACTTGGCCCTTATTAAATGATGCTTTACAACACCATCATACAAGTCTCATATATTATTTGGTGACTACCTCAACAATGTTATTTTACCTTCCATACCAATGGACTTTTTCATGTTTGTCTTCCAGGAGTCCTACATTAAATAGGTCAAGACAAAGCTTCCAAAAGAATTAATACATGCCTCGTATGACAAACTTCATATTTGAAACTTGAATTTTTTACCTTTCTGAATTATTTAAAGGAATATTAGGTTTGTTCATGGCAACATATCTCGTCCTTCTTTATACATAGATCAAATATCTTTTCAGATCGGTTTGTGAACAAGTTTTGAGATCAAGATCTTAAAGACAAGGTGTGTAGATTCTGTGGAAAAATTTTGATTCCTCTGAAGGATGACTCGCCACTTCTTAGTGTCTTTAATTTTTCGTATTTGCAGACAAATTTATGCTTCCCTTTTTTGTATAGTGCCTACATAACATAAGAATTGGAGGTGCCCTTCATCGTCACACTTAGATTCTCGGCTTCCTCATGAGATGAGATAAGAACCTTGGCCTTCTTCGAACTTCTGAGTTTTTCGGCCTAAGAATGATCTTTGAGACATTCAACCCTATGTATATTGAAATTTGAGATTATTTTTGCGCCAAGAATTCTTTGGATTATTAAGACTGATTTTATCACTAAGTTTTGGTCCCACATGAAAAATTTCGGCCTTCTTGAAACCTTCTGAGATTTTATTTCAAGTATGATTCTCTATTCTTAAGGTCACAACACGGATTAGGACAAGGCTTAATAGGGCTGTTATTTTTCTCATATCTCTAATACCATATTGATTTTTAACGTGTCTTTCAAATTGATAATTATTTTTTATATTTTCACATTCTTATTAACATTTCATCATTCAGTAATTACACAGAAAGACATCAACCATATAACATATCAGTGCATCCAAATCATAGAGAGACAATCCACACAAAGAGCACAAAGATTTATCCTAGGAAAACCCTTAAAGGGAAAACCCAACAACCTTTCTCAATAGAGAATTCTTTAGTTCAACAGAGACACATCTAAGTCAACAACTAGGTCAAACCTGGTCCATGGTCCATCCTCCTAGTCAAGTCATAAAATGCTCATGAAGATAATTATCTAAATTTGCCTCAGACATGATACCTTTCTTCTCACTGGGTTGCCTTAGAAATACCCTCTTCACAACCTCCATAAACCATTGAATACATGCCTCAACCCATACAAATATATCTCAGAGAATGCGAGCTACCTGTGCCTTTGTATGCCTCAAAGAATATGAGCTTCCTATGCCTTCGTATGCCTTAGATCAATCCTGACTACCACAGATGTGACCTTCAAATGTTAGCCAATTGGCTGCCTTAGAGTAGGCCATACGAACTACCTCAAAAACCCATACAAATTACCTCAAGAAATGTGAGCTTTCTTGTCTTAGGTAAGAAAACTTCCTCCCTCATACTAGCGAGAATCTTGTCCCTTAGATATACCTTCATTAGCCTCAGAATAGGTTCTCCTTACTACCTTAGACCATTCCTTTGCATGCCACCGTACACTGCCTCAGAGATACGACAGTCTGTACCTCAAACCTTGCGCATACACCTCAAAGATGCGAGCTAGTTTCTTGACTAGATGGGAGAGCAAATAGGCCCTTTATATAGCTTTTTCCTTGGTTGAATGCATGTATTCCTTGTTGGAGCTGATCTGAGCATATTTGTAGGCCGACTTGTTCTCGTGGCACTGACTAGATCATTTGAGAAGGCCGACTTGATTAGGAGGCCGACATCAATTTGGAGCCAAAAATACCAATTTCAAAATTTTAACTTGCTTTCTTTTGAAAGTCCAAATGGGACTTGACATGAAATAATTTTCTTTTGACTCTTAGTATTTCAAATATGCTTTACAAATTCATAATGACTCAAACATACATTATGAAGACCGACCATAGTTACAAAAATTAACACAAAATGACTTGGGCATGCTATGTAGTGGAGTGATGTAATGTGTCCTCAAAGGCCTCTGTTGTTGTGTGAAGAACCACCTTGCAAAACCATCTCAAGATCAAGTGAAGGCCACAATCATTAGGGATAGTGACCATAGATGCATTATAGTGGACCATTCTTAATTGTTAAGGGCATAATAACACTTCACATTGAGATCACCTTCAAATATCTAACTAAACCAAGTCTCGTAAAAGTGTTATCTACTTGTGTTAGGAATGGCTAGATGGTCAACCCAATTAGGTGTTTCCAGTCCCTAAGGGGATGTGACACGTCTTAGGTCAACCTTCAATCCTTATGTGCTTGTGATAATAATGTCAATGGAGGGGTAGGACTTCATGGCAAGGTGCCATGGCCATGGGACTAACTGATGGAGGTCCATCATCTTGAGTGTATAGATGTAAGGGGGGAGAAATCGTGGAGTCATGAGTTGCCCCTTTCCTCGACCTGCTTTTTCCACCCTTTTGGTGTGCCTTTTACTTCTTTTCGATAATGCTCTGAAGAGGAGCATAGCTTAGGAGCTCAAGCTTGCTTTTAATGATTTAGCATTTATTTACACCTTAATGATGAGTTAGTTTATTGCTCATGAAGGCTGGGACATGCAAGAGTTCCTTTATTATGTGATGGGGCATTGAGTGCTCAAGGAACTGGTGTTGAAATTTCCAAGTCCAACCTATTAGAAACTTTCCTGCACTATCAGGTTTATTTCACCTACTTGTTTAATTACTGAACAAGTTATTTATCCATATAAATACTGAAATAAACACAATGCAGTCTCAACCATCTACAGATCATCAACTGAAAGAAATAGACAAACACACAAGGGACACCGTTATTTTTGGACAATCGTCCCTGGAAAAACCCATCTTGGGAAAACTGGTGTAGCAGTTCTGAGGGTTTTATTACTAAGCAACTTTTCTTGAGTACAACTGGGTGCCAAACTGGCTCACCCAACAGAGAAATCAATCTGGCAGTAATACCTCTCTTTGGAAGCAGATATTCTAAAAGTCTGCTCCACAAAACTCTCTCAAGTACCTCTCTGAGGCTCAGTGTCAACCCTCCTTTCCTCTGCGTCAACCTAGAACCCTCTGCGTCAGCCTCCTGGTGCACTGCGTAGCCTCTCTGGCCCTCTGCATCACCCATGTAGGCCCTCTGGCCCTCTGCATCACCCATGTAGGCCCTCTGGCTCTCTGCGCAGTCACTCTGACCCTCTGCGTGGCTCCTACTGGCTCTGTGTCTGCCTCTCTGCCTCTGTGCTGGTCTTCCAGCAGTATATATGCCTCTCTGCAATGCACTCACTGCCCCTCGCTGCAACTCTAATCATTGGTTCGATTTCTCTTAGCAAACCCCGCTCTAGAAAATTGAACTGACTAATCAATCTGTTGTATCTCCAATTGACCCTCAAGCCTCCTCTTATACTTTTTCTTTTGAGTCTTCAACAAGCGAGATTAAATCTCTAATCAACAACTAAAATTAGATTTGGCTTGATCCATGTCATTTAGAACCTTCTAACCCAGGTTTATATTAATACCCATTAATATTTTTATTTTCCTAAGTTTAGACTTAGGAATCCATTAAAAATATTAATTATTTTAATATCTCCTTCATCGGGTAGAATTTCCTCAAACCATTTCTGGGTCTTGGAGATCTCATGTGCTTTAGCCTCTCCACCAATTTTCATGGCTAGAGCACATCCAATGCTACCCCAAATCAACACTCCCTCTTAGCGAGGAATGTGCTCTAGTAATACTCCACCACTGAGCATCACCTTGATAATCCGACACCGGTACCTGTGCTGATGTTTGGCCTTGTTGCCCAACATCCTCTGCACTGTTGCATCCTATACTGCTGCCCATGGCTCTACCACTGCCACTGCTACATCTGTACGACAACTCCCTCTGCATTCGTGCTATTGTTGGTCCTTTCTCCCAACACTGCATTTGCACTGCAGCCCTCTCTCATCATGCTGCATCGTGATGCCTATAGCACTACCACTACTACTAATGCACTGCAACTCATTTACTGAGACGATGGTAATTGATCTACCCAACTACTGACATCCTTGTCATGCTAGAAGCACTCTTGATGCTGAAGCTCACTCTGCTGCTATCCTGTGCTCCCTTTGCTCTCTCTACACTGCTGCAACAACTTTGTATCTCTCGCACTGCTACAAACACCTTTGTGCCTTCCTGCATTGCTGCAACTTCCTCTGTGCCTCTTGCGCTACTGCAACCCCTACTATTTTGCTACAGATACCTGCACTAAAGCACATCCTGCCACTCCATCCGTATCTGCTTCTACCGACATACGCCACCCTGCTACTGTCACTTCGGGGCTCCTGTAGCTGGATATGATCCAAGAGTTTGGGTACTTCAAGGATCCTACCCCACATCTCCTGTAGTCCTCCTAACTACAGCTCAATGTCACCCCACCTCTTCTCTAGAGGTACATGAGCACTCATGGCACAATCGTCATCATCCTCTACCTCCTTCTCCGCCTTCGCTGGCGTTGCCTTGGAGTCAGACGCCTTTCCCTTATTCTTCTTCCTAGGACACTGGGTTGCATAGTGGTCTAGCTCCCCACAGTGGAAGCACTTAATCTTGGAAAAGTCCTTTTTCTTTCTCTTCCCTTTCTGCCCTGCAGATTCCAAAGCCGCATCCTCTTCCTCCTCTTTCTTGACCCGGGTTCCTTTGCTGCTACTTCCCTCCTTGGTCAACCGTCTGCTCTCATCTGGCAAAGAGCTGCCCACAGTTCTTCCCATCTTGGAAGATTCGCTCTGCCCAAAATGCTTTGGACGAATGTCTCCCACTCCTCGGAGATTGCGTTCAGGCGGTCCTCACCATTAACTCCTGATCCGGCGTGGCCCCTATGGAAGTCAGTTGGTCCCGAATCTCCTGCAACCTACTGAGGAAGTGATCTATCTGCTCCCCCTTCTGCATCTGGTACGACCGCAGCTGATTCTCCAGTACCATCTTCCTCTGCACGGAAGTGCCTTGATACAATGTTGTCAAGGTATCCCACATTTCCTTTGCCGTATTTTTCTCGGCAATATGCTGAACCACATGGTCCTTGACCCCATCAAGGATTATGCACTTTGCCTTGGCCATCACATCCTCATACTTTTCGTTATCAGTTGGGTCGACTGGGATAGCCATAGTTCTCAAGGCGAAGGCCTTGATGCGATGTCTATCCAGAACAAACAGGATCCTGGCCTTCCAGATGACAAAGTTGGATGCTCCGTCCAACCTATCCCGATCCCTCATTCCGTTCATTGCCATTTCTGCTCTTCTTTTTCGACTCCTCTGAGTCTCTACTTCCCTCCTAGAAGTTCTCTCTTTGACTCCCTTTGAGTCTCGATTTCTCTCCTAGAAATCCTTCTGCCAGCAGTTGAATCGTACCTCTTCGATCCCCTTTGCTCCTGCAACACTGATCTAGATTTCTTGGCTAGAAATTTGCCTAGGTAGTGACTGCCTCTACCTTGGTTCTGTCCCGTTAGGTACTGTTTTGCCTCGACAACAACAACACCCTACCAACTTTACTCTTTGCAATCTTCCCATAGCTTCCTATGCCCCAGCAACTGAAGAAATTGAGCCTCTTGGCTCTACGCAATCCTGGCAGTGGCTGAATCACTCGTCTGACCAACTGCGTCACTCCTACCTCGCTGAGCAGGATGATGTGGCTCTTCGTGAGCCTCTTTTCCCTTCCTCTGCTTCTGCGCTAGCCTCTCTCTGGCTTGAAATGATGACATAGGCCCTCTGCGTCACTCCTTCTCTACTGCTTTCTGCGTAGGAACAACTTCTGTCTCTTGGGACAACTGTTTCTGCTGCAAATTCTCTGATTCAGATGGTGCCTTCAACTCGCCTATGATCTGCAATGCTCTGATACCATGTTGAAATTTCTATGTCTAACCCATTAGAAATTTTTCGGCACTATCTGGTTTATTTCACCTACTTGTTTGATTACTGAACAAGTTATTTAACCATATAAATACTGAAATAAACACAATGCAGTCTCAACCATCTACAGATCATCAACTGAAAGAAATAGATAAACACACAAGGGACACCGTTATTTTTGGACAATCCTCCCCGTAAAAACCCAACTTGGGAAAACCGGTGCAACAATTCTGATGGTTTTATTATTAAGAAACTTTTCTTGAGTAACTGGGTGCCAAATTGGCTCTCTCGACAGAGAAATCAATCTGGCAGTAATACCTCTCTTCGGAAGCAGATATTCTGAAAGTCTGCTCCACAAAACTCTCTCCAACACCTCTCTGAGGCTCAACGTTAGCCCTCCTGGCCTCTGCGTCAGCCTATAACCCTCTGTGTCAACCTTCTAGTGCACTGCGTAGCCTCTCTGGCCCTTCGTGTCACCCACGCAAGCCCTCTAGCTCTCTGCGTAGTCACTCTGACCCTTTGCGTGGCTCCTGTTGGCTCTGCGTTTGCCTCTTTGCCTCTGCGCTGGTCTTCTGGCACTATCTCTGCCTCTCTGCTATGCACTCACTGCCCCTCGCTGCAACTCTGATCACTGGTTCAATTTCTCTTAGCGAACCTTGCTCTAGAAAATCGAACTCATTGATCAATCTGGTGTATCTCCAACTGACCCTCAAGCCTCTTCTTATACTTTTTCTGTTGAGTCTTCAATGGTCGAGATTAAATCTCTAATCAACAACTAAGATTAGATTTGGCTTGATCGATGTCATTTAGAACCTTTTAATCAAGTTTTATATTAATACCCATTAATATTTTTATTTTCCTAAGTTTAAACTTAGGAACCCATTAAAAATATTAATTATTTTAATATCTCCTTCACCGGGTAGAATTTCTCCAAACCATTTCTGGGTCTTGGAGATTTCATGTGATTTAGCTTCTCCACCAATTTTCATGGCTAGAGCACATCCAATGCTACCCCAAATCAACAACTGGGTGAGTGTTGATGAGGGGGTAGAGATCATGCTAGGCTGTTGCCCATGTGCTAATTAATGTCCCTACCATCTTTTGCATTTTATTTTATTTCTTCTTTCATTGTAGCCATTCTATGTTTTTAACGTTCTTTTAGTTGCATCAACCTCCAGAACAAAGTTTTCGGCCTAGATTAAAGGATGAGGATAAGAAGGTGCGAATCTCAATGAACTAGTGATCACAAGCCTGAAGAATGGAGGTGAAATATGGGGAATGATGGAAAGTGGTAAGTATGAAATAATCATAGACACACTACTTTAATCCATGTTTCCCAATCAGCGCACCTCCTATAACCCTAAGGTCACAAAGGTGGTCCCACTGGACTAGGGTCAAAAACTAATCTCCCTAGTAAAGTGAGAGAATAGGTTTACAGTCAAGATCGGTCAATCGTCCATATCACCTCTTAATTCATGTTAGAATCCCAAAACATTAAGTAAAATCACATGATTGCAAGATGGTTAAAGTATTTTCTAAATGATGACCCACCTTCCTTCAAGAGGAATGCCGGATGGTGAGAGGTGTCTGACTCAAGGTTACTTCGGAGTGGGAACAGGGAGCGACATTTTCAAAAGCTCTTGGTTCGGGAGCGAAATGGGAGCAAATTTTTATATACTTTGATGTCAACAAAAGCATGTAGAATGATGAATCAGATATAAAAAACATAAAAACATGGATTACCATATAACATCAATCATCTAGAAGTTATAATTTTCCTCAACCACGTTCACAAGTTAGTAACATACAACATATCAAGTCTCATGATTCACCAATCTTAAAGTTTCAAGCTTTCAAAATTAAATATACGTTTATCATCATTGATCACTAAAGTTGTAACTTGTACTTGTAACTATCACCATTACTGATCCGTAAATTGCCATGGATATTCCACTACACAGTTCGTCACAACAAATCTGTTAATATTATATTAAAAATATGAGATTCTACACTACTACAATTTTATTTAATTTCTAGATTTGTAAAATTAATTGTAATTAGTGCATGCATGTAAAAGTAAATCAAGCAGAAAAAGTAGAGAATGAAAAAATAAGCTCACATTGACATAATACACAAGATATGCTCTCTGGGAAACCCTTTTGGGAGAAAACCCAGCTAAAAGGTGAGGCCACTTAGCTCTCTTTCTCTGTTTGGAAATATGGCTGCAGATACAAAGAAGTAATTTCTATGGCCCATGGGCTGCTATAGTGCACATATCCTCTCTGTGTGCTCTACCTCCTATCTCTTCTGGCTATCTTTGTTCAACTATGGAACAAAATGCTCTCGAAAGAATGGAATTACTCTTCCTCCTAGTGGCCCGGTTATAACCAATGTTTTTAAAACCAGAACCGGTGACCGGACCGGTCCACCTAATGAACTGGTTTACCGACCGGAACCGGTCTAACCGGGACTGGTTTGGTCTAAACGAACCGGTTTTAAAAAAATACATTAAATAATTAATTTTTAATGAAACAAAACTATTTTTAAGATGTAAAACCATGATTCCAAGCCATTAGAGACAAAATATGCAAAGTTTGTTCATTTATATACCATGTAAAGGTGAATATATCAAAATGGCACCGAGTACAATACATATCATCGACAAAATAGCAAAATACATAAGAAATGAGGCTCTAAATGGCCTATAAAGTCCCAAAACAATGCTGCAAGCTATGAGGCCATTGGCCTACTACAAGTCTACAGTGTACACATGATCAATCATCAAGTTCATCACCACTACTAGACTATGTCACAAGGTTCGCCGAACTTTAACCTTGAGGTTCGAATTTTGGAGAACCTTAAAATTTTTTTGAGGTTCGGCGAACCTTATTGAACCTCATAGCCATTGACCAAGTACATAGATCAAAACTCATAACCTCATGTCACAACTTAAGCTTATAAATTATCCTTATAGTTTCCATGTCCGTGATAACATTTTTTATGTTTAATGATGTTGATTTCTTACTATTTTATCCTATAATTCATTAT
>APFE031376692.1:102029-115100 GCA_000404065.3 Pinus taeda
TTTGCTTGAAATAATAACAATTTGCAAAGAAATCTGCCATTTAAAAAAAAATTGCAGCTAAGCAACATGGAAAACCAAAGATAAATGTAGGAAAACAAATGCACATGCAAGGCTTAAGCTACAAAATTTGATAGCATAGAGCTAGAGAGTTTATAGCATACATGATAGATCATAGAAGTGAGAAGTTTATAACACATAAAAAAAAAATACATGGACAGCAGACTCAAATGATGGATTATCAAGTGCAAATCCTTACCTGGAAATGCAAACTAGCTCCCTTAGCATCCTCTTGAAGATGGGAACTCCATTGACAGCTACACACTATCTCCAAAATAGCTCCAACTCCAACTTTAAGATGACTACTTCAGCAAAACCTCCACACTCTCCAAGCTCACAAACAAACTCACAAACACTCCAAATCAGTTGTGTGAGACAAATGAGAGTGAGAGGGGTCTCTTATAGCTTGGAGAGGGTGTTTTTGGAGGGAAAACACCTTTAGTTCCCCCCCAAAACCCCTAAACCACAATGAAAAACCGCTTTTTTGCATGTTTCGGTGGGCGTGCCTAAAACCGGCCGGTTTAGGATGGAACCGGCCGGTTTGATACAAATCGGCCGGTTCCGTCCTAAACCGGCCGGTTTTCACCGGTTAGGGCTAGAAAATGGAGAAAGGGCCTGTCAAATCGGGTTTTTTGGCCAGTTCAGACCGGCAGCCTTGCTAATCGGCCGGTTTGACCGGTGACCGGTTTTTAAAAACGGTTTTGGAAACATTGGTTATAACGCACCTTGATAGCCTACTAGTGGTTAAGTTTGACTACATCAACTCTTAACTAGAGTTACAAAATAGACTCTTCTAGAGTCTTTTACATCACAAACACGTGGCTAGCCCCTTTTCCATGAATAATGGTGGTTGACGCGACATCCTCCCGAACTATAGGTGTGAAAATAGGAAGGTTGAGTGGCATAACTTTTGCATACGGACTTTGATTAACGCGATTCTTGCGCCGTTGGAAAGTTGTGTGTGTGTAGAATAACATGAAAAGGTGCGGCAATTAGGCGACAAAGTTTTACCCCAAAAAAAATCCTTTGATGCCTCAAAATGCTCCCGGAAGGTTTCGGACCATGTTTTGCCAAACTGGGCCCCACCAGTAAAAATGGTCCCGTGCACTGATTCATCCACTTTTTCCACTCCAAATGCATCGAGATGGATGACAAACAATATGATGATCCAACTCAGATCAATTACAAAGTAACCAATCGATAACACAGACTATCTAACATGAAATGAAATATTTCAACTTTCAACTTTCATGTAGCCTCACATTCATAATTCATTACCAGTGAGTTATAAATGCCAACTTCAAACTTAAATTGTCATATATTGTTTACAAAAAATACCGTAATAAATATGAAAGAGTCAATAGTTATAAAAGGTACTAGAAACTAGAAAAGACGAGTAAATCTATTATCTACTGCTTGACCCTCTTGCCACGAGAAATTTCTAATTTCTTTTCTCGTGCTTTATTGGGAGTCTCCTCTTGCATAGTCAAACGGCCTTGGTGCTCTTGATTAAATACAAGTTCCATACCCTAGTACCCTCGGTGCTCTTGATTATTGGGAGTCTTCCCCGCATAAAGGGCTTGGTGCTTTTGATTAAATACAAGTTCCATACCCTAGTACATGAGAAAATCCAATGGAAACATTGCAAACCCCCCAATCCTGAAATCTTGAAAAAATGATAAGTCTACTGGATTTCGAGTGAGATCTAAATTTCCACTTTCTCCATATGAAATCCAATGAGGTTGAAACATTACCATGAACTACATATCAACACTAGGGCCATAGGCTTGAACATTAGGCTGCCCCACTCAAATTTTTTTGTTTTTAGTCTTCAATAGCTTCCTCTATCACTCCTGAATAGGCAGGGAACAGAAATTTTTCACGCTCCTGGGGTCGCTCCCAATGTGCTTCCGCCCTGAGCACACTCTGGAGTGGGTTCGAGAGGGGGGGCCTCTCCCTTGCAACCCTGGTCTGACTGGTGCAAATGGTGGAGGATCATGGTGTAACAGCATGCACTGAGCAATATAGGGCTGCTGGTTGGCTGCCCAAATTCGCCCATGGGGTTACCTACATTTTGGTGTGTAGCAGTCCCTTTGAGGAGTAAGTATAATCAATTCAATGATAGGCATTTACTTGAAGGGACATTGTCATTATTGGCTGGAGGGTTGGTGTTTTGCTTGTTTCTTCTTGTATAGTGTAATCCTTTACTAAACTTATCCCTAGTTTCAATTGTATTTGCTTTCATATGACCTTCATACTAAATTGGCAGCAGAGCCAGAGTGAATGTATTGTACACTTAGTGGGCAAAAGTGATTTTATAAAATACCCAATGGGGAAGTTAAAATAATTAATATATGGCCTGTTCTGAAGAATTAAGATCATGCAACATCTGTAGTAAATATACTGTACTCTTATTGGGCAAAGATGATTACATAAAATACTGAATAGGAAAGCTAAAATAAACACCATGTGTCCCGTTTGGGAGAACTAAGATCATGCAGCATCTGTAGTTTATTTCTTTTTGGTCCCTCACTTTCGATTCTCTGTCTCTGTATTTTGTGTCAGTCTCTTCTTTTATGATTTGCCAAATAAAGGTATGTTGTATATTTCATATATTGTGGTATTTCTTTTCTCTAGTTTGCAAAGAATCATTAGTTGACATATCTGATGAGAAAGTTTATGTGTAGTTTTGGCTTTTTATTTATGCTGTTCGGGTAACCATTCCATGGAGAATCCCCAGCTAAATTGTGGTCATTTTGCTAAACCAGGTCAAAGTTGCAGACAGAACATCTATAGTCACTACTGATGCAGAAACTAGGGTTGTAAGGCCCTTGGGACTTCAGGAAGCAATTGATTCAGAAGTTGGTATGCACTGTTCTTTAGCATGGTGCTTCTGTGTGTTATTAAACTCTTGTTTTCACTGTTCAGTGACATTGTAATACTTGTTAAAAGCATAATTTTGCTTTCATGCTTACATTGACATGTGGATTTGTTAATTGACTAATTCTATTTGTTGGATGTCTGATTAATTTTCTCTTTCAGTAAAATATTCTATGGGACGGGCATTTGTTCGACCTTCTGGTACAGAGGATGTGGTTCGTGTGTATGCTGAGGCCATGACGCAGGAAGAAGCAGACAGTTTGGGTCAAGCAATTGCTATGCATGTGCGCCAATTTGTAGGACTTGAGAGCTCTATGTGATGGATTAATGTCTTCTTAGTGGTATGCATGCATGTGAAGAAGTTCAAATTTATGAAAATATTGAAGTCTCCAACTCCTTTACGAAGTCTTTTTGGATTCCCTTCCTCACTATATTCCCATATTCTGGGGAACAGAGAGGTAAACCTTATGGACTTTATAACTCATCAAGGTTTTCACTGAGTGCAAATTCATCCTGTTTCAGAACATTGTCTTTGCAGTGGCACTGTTAATTTGTTAAATTCCTTGGTTGATTTGCTTTTATCTGCAAACTGAATTGATTATAAATTTATTGTTTGGTGTTGTTTTTATTGAAAGCCATGGCATGAATGTGAAAAATGGTTGAACCTTAACTCTCATGGGTTTTTTTCTTCAAAGAAAAACCTTGTGGGATTGCCCTGTCTTCCTCAGAATATTGGATGGAGGGCAGCTAAACTGCCAGCCACAATAGTGGCTGGTAACCCTGAGAGCTTGACCAGATTTGAACCTGTGATCTATGGTCTCCTGTTGACAACATGCCTTGGGTGATTGGTTCACTCAATTGACCTAATCCTGGACTTCAGTTTATGATTACTTTGTTATGGGCACCTGTTATAGATCTCATCTTTAGTGCAATCAAATTCTTTCTTTAATGAGTGTTCTTTTCTGAATAATCTATACTACTGTCTTGAAATTTTATTGTGAGCCATATGATTTTCTTGTTGACGTACGTCACTTAATACCTTATCATTCTCATGCTTTTATAAAATAATAAAAGATTAATAAGAATAAATAAACTAAATAGATTATGCAAAGGGTCATGATTCTTATAAAAGGGCACGGAGGCTATATTTGAGCCGGTTCTTCCTCATTGTAAAAATTCATCATATATATAATATACATATATACATACATTATATATTTTTTTACTTAACCCTGGTTTCAAAAATCAATGGTATTGCTATTGGTATGGAGAGATTGGATAAACAAAGGAATAAACAATTAAAAATGTAGAGTTAAATTTTGATTTTACCATTAGTTGTTTATAGGCTGTAGTTTAGTGAACCATTGGGCCATGGTATTTCTTTCCCATATAGGAAACAATTTATAAAGGTAATTATTTTTTTCACAGCTTTTTTAATAATTAATATAAAAATAAATAAATTATATTATATATATATATATTAATATATATAATATATATATATATATATAAGCAAAATGTAAAAAATTAAAATATATAAATAAATAGGAAATTAGAAAAAATTTAGTTTTGAAAGAAGTCAAAATAGATCGAGAAACTTCACCGGTTTCCAGGACAATGTTTACAAGTGAATTTAGTATAAGGTTGACTAGAATGGAGGAATCACATGATGCACTTCGAAAGGAGTTAACAAAGAAGAAGCACACAAGGTTAGTGTTAGAAAATCAAAGGCAATGGAGATTTTCTTTACTTGGTAATTACTTGTGATAATTAATCTTCTTTTCTTTTATTGATGTTCCTTCTTCATCAAGAAATTACAGAAACTATTTATCTCTTCTATTAGATTGTCATCAAATGTTCAACAGAGAGATACAATGATTCAGTTCATCAAAAAAGAGTCAAAGTCAATTATTTGACTACCCAAGGGGTCAACCAACCAATATCCAATAAATGACCCTCAAAGTCAAATCTGGTCAACAAGTCAAAGTCTGCAATATTGTCACAGTCAACAGCAGTCAAAGATGCCCTAACCAATCCACAAGTCAATGGTCAAACTACATCAAAGGAGCTCGGTTAGTAGTCAAAATACTTTGCCTTCCTTGTTAGTCAAACTTTAGTCAAAATAGTCCTAAACAACTTGTTCAAACTCAGTGAAAGGAGAGAGAAGAACTCTGTGATCAACTTCATATTTTAGAGGTCAAAATCAACGGTCAACAACAGTCAAAGTAGCCCATAAAATCTCGGTTCCTCCATAGAAAAACTTGGCCTCCAAAGATCAAACTTTTGCAAGTCAAATGGAGTCAAAATACCAAGTCAAACTTGGTCAATGGTTGCCCAAACAAAAGTCAACGCAGAAATTTCAGAATCAGCCCTTGAACCTTCACATTTGTGAACTCAGGTTCCTTGCTTCAGACCTGTACGAACCAATCACGACAAGAGAGAGAAGAAGACGTGTGTTGATGTGATGTCCAAATGAGGTTGCCTTGATGAGTATTTATATGTGACTTCAGAGATCCAATTTGCCCTTTATGCGCATCTTTACTTTTGTGCATGTGGGTTTTCACATTAAAAATATATTTTTCTTGACCTAATTAAATTCTTCCAAGGGAAAAGAGCGTCTTCTTTGGATGATGAACGCTGTCCAAAGGAGGGAATTTGTCCATGACCTGCCAAATTAACAAGTTCACTTGTAGAGTGTCAAGTCTCACAAAATGCAATGCCACATAGTATAGTCAACATAGATGTGATGTCAAATGTTGATACCAAATAGTGCCACTGTAATGGGGGCTTCCAACCACAAGAAGGATTATGCGAGCCTCTAAAAATGATCCACATGTTATCATAGGTGAGATAGTGAGATGCTATGTGAGCTAGCCAAACCATATAAGAAGTGAGTATGAGCCACAACATATAGATATCATATGTGAGCCATCTAGAATTGAAAATACGAGCCATAAAGAAGAATATCGAACTAGAGATATTAGAGTGAACCAGAGTGAAATATACTAACCTCAGAATACAATATATCGAACTTCAATGCTATTTGATCTCTTGAATGAGCTTCGATGGAGGCTTATTTATATTAGTCAATGGGGTCCCTTTTGGGGCCAATGAGGTCCTTCGTCTGAGAGGCTGCCTCTGATAATTTTTGAGGCCGAATGGTTATTTTAGAGGGAAACTTCAAATTTAATTTCTTCATTATTAATATATATTTTCCAAAATAATTTCTTTCCCAAATTATCAAAATAATAATATTTATCCTTTAGCTAATTCAATTTTCATTGACTATTATAAATTCTCTATTGGGGCATGGTGGGCTTCATTTGGGACTTAGGGTTTCTATGGGGAAATTTATTCCATAGCTGCCCCAAATTTCAACACTCCCTCTCAGCTAGAGAGGAATTTCCATTTGCTTCATAAGTCTCATCTCAGATGTCTCATTATCTCATCTCATCTCATCTGAGAAGAATAATCCACAACTGACGGTAGGGGAGATCGATTAGATTCTCCAAACCCTACAAGTCTCCAGGTAAAGTTTCATGACTTTCATCTTAGCTACATTAACAAGACATCCACCTTATCATATTTTGTCTCAACTTGTCTCTCCTTTGATCATCAACTGAACAATGATGTCTATCTAAAGAAGAAGAATCATCATAAGGGAGATCAATCTGCCACCCTATATCCAATGACAATAGGTGAGATACAACTTACCAAGCAAGGATCACAACCATCCTATCGTCCAATGACAATAGGCGAGATACCACTTGCCATGAGAGGTAAGGATCACATCCATCCTATCGTCCTTTGATCTTTCCACCTTGATCCTCAAGAATCAAGTGGTAGAACCCCTGGTTCCTCAACCTGGGGGAGATACTTTGCTTACCAGAGGTAAGGATCACACACACCCATGTTACCTCACCCACTGGCCCTATGGGCGGAAATCCCAACAAGCCTAGCTTGTGGGTAGGATGCCATTTGGGGTATACTCTGCCAGACCTGATATGGGTCGATACCTGACTTGTCATAAAAGACAAGGATCACACACACCATACAGTGACAATAGGGGAGATACTTGACCTACCACAAAGGGAAAGGATCATACACATATATTGTCCAGAGTTCCGTTAACCCCAAGAGCTTTCCAACTCGATTCCTCTCCCTAAGAGCTCAAACAGAGGGGAAGAGCATATGTTTTCGATCAAGCATGACCCTTTCCTAGGAGGGTCACATCCATCAGTCCAAGTTGTTCTCTGAAGTCCAAGAACTTCCCTTTCGACACAGTCTTGGTGAGAATGTCAACAACTAGCTTTCAATTCCACAACAAATCAATGTCAAAGCCTCACTGCTCCCTCTGCACCATATCTGTTGGAAAATGCAATATGGCAGTGATTAATTCCAATTTTCCTTAACCTTAATATTTGCTTGTGAACTTAATTAGTCTTCTTTGTTCTTTATTTAGATGTTTTCATCAAACAAATATCAAGAACAAAAACAATAGCAACAAAGGACACTAAAACCAGGCTCTCAGCCAAGGCAAACCCCCTCCAAGGGGAAAACCCATAAAACTCTTATCTTCTTATAGAATCTTCTTCAAATGAGACAACAAAGACCCAAACCCTAGACCAAGTCCTTCTCCAAGTACTAAGTCAACCCTTCCAACAAGTCCTT
Organism: Pinus taeda; assembly: GCA_000404065.3. NCBI lineage: Eukaryota > Viridiplantae > Streptophyta > Pinopsida > Pinales > Pinaceae > Pinus > Pinus taeda. The sequence continues at coordinate 109,638 of APFE031376692.1, forward strand.
CCTTGATCTAGCACTAAACAACTTCAAACTGCAACTTTGACCTCCCATCTTCAGTACTGCTCCTTCGACCTGTAACTTCGGCCCTGTAGCAGCCACAGAAACCCTAACTCAGTCCTTCAAGAGGTCTTCCTTGATCAAGACAACTTCTTCTGTGATCAACGAAGACCAAACAAAATGTCTTTCTCTCCCAACTACTTGATACTGCAATTCGTCCTACTGCAACTCGAACCAACAATTTCAGCCTCCTTGGGAGCTCCAGAAACCCTAATCCTTCGCACGTGTGAGAGAGATAGAGCCCAAAAATAAAACTTTTTGTCCTTCCTTTCTTCCTCTAGACATTCACTATCTTCTCCTTTTGCTTCTTAGTTATAGATTGAACTTCCTTCTTGAGATCAAACTTATGAGTGAGTGAGTGACAAATGAGGTTGAATTGCTCCTTTATATATCCTTCTTAGGGGGTTGAATTCCCTCCTTTAGGCCGACTTGTACTTTTGGAGTGTCCAAGATTTTCTAGATTTAAAAATAATTCTTTTTCCAATTACGTTTTGTTGAAAAGAGTAACTAGTTTTGGTCTTCATAATGACATGTGTAATTGTGATTTTATGTAATTGATGAAAAGAAGAAAAATAAAATTATTATTGTAATGTTTGTCTCATGGATTTCATGAGCAAGGAATTTTATTTTTAGTGATGGTTCTCATTGTGAGCCTTTATTATTTGTCATCTAGTCATACAAGTCAATTTGAGTCTATGTCATGTATGAAGGACCCTTCTTGGGCATATCATATTTGTATATGAGTCAGTGAAAATGTCAAGTAGCCCTCCAAGACCAAGCACAAGCATTAACCTCAAGTCGGCTTCAAAGTGGAATTAATTATCTCCTCCAAATAGACATGTCAACTCACCGTCTTCAAGTTGGCTTATTTAAGGAGGAAACAACTATAAATAGGGCTGCTCAACATCACTTCTGAGACATAAGTTCAGTGGAACGGTGATATGAAATAGAAGTGTGAAAAGGGTAAAAGGAGAAACCTCCTAACTTGCAAAGTAAAGAAAAAAAAGAGTGAGGTTCTTAGGGTATTTCTTTGGACTGTTTTAAGGGCATAAAACCTCTATACGTGCTCGAAGTCTGTTGCAGCAGTGAAAGACGAGGAGAAGTCTATTACAACAATGAAGGACGAGGAGAAGTTTGTTGCAACAATGAAGGTCGAGGAGAACTCTGCTGCAACAGTGGACACCGAGGAGAAGTGCAGTCCTCCTAGGGAGCTGAAGTGGAAGAAAGCCGAAGGTCTAAAGCAAAAGAAATCCAAGGTTGAAGAAGACGCTGAGAAGGAGGAAGAAGCAGAAGGTTGACTACCGTTGGCTAAGGATCTTGTGTCTTGGTCTTGGCGTGGCAAATAGGTTAAGGGTCTTAGTCTTGGTCTTGGTATTTGTCAATTAGAATCTCTATAAGAAGAAGAATTTATTTGAATTTTTCTCTCAAAGAGTGAGAGGTTTTGGCCCTCGCTAATAACCTATATTCCGTGTCTCTTGTCTCTTTATGGTTTATGCATTAATAACTGTTTGATGAAGATGAACACTAATAACCTAAGTAAAAGAAGATCCTAATCTAAAGAAGTAAAAAGCACTCACAAACAATTACTAATAGAAGAAAAATCACTTAATCTCTATGCCCTAGATTTCTTAACATGGTATGAGAGCGAAGACGACTAAGTCAAGGAAGGGCATAAAAGCGAAGATCATCTTGAAGTCAAAGGAAGCATCATAACACTAGATCAAAGAAGTCTACAAAGAAGTATTGGGATCATCATCAAGAGGAAGGCCAAAACCCTACATCTATTCAAGTTAAAGTGTTTTGAAGACTATACACTAAAGGAAGCTAGATCAAAAGGCAATGTCATCTCACTCTTTGTGGGATCAAGGATCATTCTTGAAGAAAACTACCTTCATCAAGGAGAAGTTTTCTATCCTCTATATTATCATCAACATTATGGAAGCAACAATAAGAAGGTGCGTCCTATCAAGTAAGTATATTTATGTCAACATCTGAATCTGTCAAAATGTCTTTTTGCAAGGAAAACAACAAATTGGTTGGGGCTTCAAACTATCTTGCATGGAAGAAAAGGACAAATCTAAATCCAATTGAAAATGAAGTTATGGAACATGTCAAAGGTTCTATCGCTAAACCAAGAAAGGAAGATGCTCAAGCTCTTGCCAAGTATATGAAAGGTAAGTTAGGGCTCAAAGGATTCTCATAGAATCCATCAAGGATCCCCTCATCCCATATGTATCTAAACTCGAAACTTCAAAAGAAATCTATGACAAACTGGTAGAGTTGTATTCCGTAAGCACTGCTAGAGAGGTCATCTCATTAAGGAAAGAACTCTACAAGCTGAAGATGTCAAGGGAAGATGGAATAACCTCATACTTTATGAGGATATCTGAGATCCGGGATCAACTACAATATCTGGGAGAAGTCATGTCTGATAGAGAAATGACTACAATTGTATTAAATGCAGTACCAGAGGAGTGGGGTAACTTTACTTCAAGTATTTATGGGAAGAAAGAAGTTACTCCACTCCAGGATCTATGGCCACTGTGCAAGATTAAAGAATCTAGACTAAAGGCCAAATTTGATGTGGGAGCAAGTGAGCAAAATCAAGCTTATGTTGCAATGACAAAAAATAAAGGGACAATTTGGAAAGTTTGGTCCTTAGAAAAATAACATGGCTAAAATACAATGCTATGGGTGTCAAGAATATGGGCAATATAGGAGAGATTGTCCTAAGCTCAAGAAGGACAATAACAAAAGAGGAAGAGAAGAAGCCCACATCAATAAGGAAGTGGAGGAAGTTGAAAAGAAGAAATCCAAGAAGGAGGAAGTAATAGATATCCACTATTGAGATAGTCTTCCTCACATAAGTTCTTTTCAAGTTCCTAAGTCTTCTAAGATATGGCTATCATGATTCACTAAGTAAATAATGGGATGCATTAAGGCATCATCGAAGCATTGAAAGCAAGGGCTGGGGACATCATCATAGAGAAGTATCAAAGACAGTTAAAACCTATGGAAGTCAAGGATATAGCTCCTGGGAATCTCATTGAAAACACAAGTGGCAAGGTCATCTAGTACAAGTTTCATCATACATCTGTCAAATGGAAACATCTATTAATGGGGATACTTTAGATGCTCAAGATTCTTTGATGGAATCTTCATTGAAAGGTTCACCGATCATGAGTGGTTCATCAAGAATTTTAAACTTGTGGAATTCATGGGATGATGGTATGATGACATAAAAGTGAAGTAGATCAAGGGATTGAAGCTCTTTCAATCAAGGGAGTTGTTGTAGGAATTCTGGATGACCCAAAGGAAAATTAGGTATGTATGCTAACAGTCTATATGGAAGAGTCATGTCATATGGTTGCGGGTAACATAGACCAATGCTCTATCTTAAGAGCTTGATCGAAAGAAATGATCTCCTCCCTCAAAGGGATGCAAGAATGCATGGGTCACACATTCACTAGATGAAATCAACATAATTGTTGGAAATACTGAGAGGGGGGTGAATCAGTATTTCTTTTCAATTGTTACTTTTACCAGTTAGATCACTTATACTTAGAACATAAAATGAACAATAAGAATAAATGCTTATATTAATTTCTTCAATAAATCAAGTACAATATATGTAGGGCTCCAACCCTAGGTGAAGACACCGATCTTCAATCTCCCAGGCTCCAACCTGTATTTGCCAAGCACCGACTTGGACTTCCAAGGCTCCAACCTTGTCAATTTTGAGGCACCAACCTCAAGGGCTCCAACCCTATATATGGTTCAGGCTCCGACTTGGTTTCTTGAGGACTCTGATCCTCTAGGGCTCCAACCCTATCTTATCCAAGGCACCAACCTTGAGTTTAGGAGCACCAAATCCAAGGACACCAATCCTATATTTGCCAAGCACCAACTTGGACTTTCCAAGGCACCAACCTTGTCAATTTTGAGGCACCAACCCCAAGGGTTCCAACCCTATAGCTTCACTTTGTCAAGGTATGTTTGGGTTATACTTCACGGCTCGTAATGTTTTCTTCAACAAGCCCTATCAATCTTCAGCTACGCCTTCAATTAGTCTCCACGTCACATCATCAATGACAACCTTGTTCTTCACATGAAGGTGTCACCACTGATCTTCATGTTACGCAAACAAAACTTCTTGAAGGTCACCTCATAATGGCTTCAATGCATCATGGTCTTCAATGATCTCCACAAATCTTCAATATGTTGCCTCACAAAGTTCTCCAACTCTGCCCTATTCTATTCTCAGGAGAAGACTTCAACAACCTCTATTTGTCCAATCCCAATAAATCAACACTTCGACCACGACAACTATGACAACTTCGACCACGACAACTACGACAACTTCAACCACGACAACTACAACAGCGTCGACACGTCAACTACGACAACTTCAACCACGACAACTACGACAACTTCGACTACGACAACTACGACAACTTCGACTACGACAACTTCGACAACTTTGACCATGAAACTATGACAGTTTCGAACACAAAAACTATGACAGCTTTGATCACGACAACTACGACAACTTCGACCACGACAACTACGGCAACTTCAACCAAGATTTTATGCCCAAGTAGAATTATCCTTTTTTTTCATCCTAAACAATAGTCTCCTTGTTCTCCTTGGCCTTCTGTCTTCTCTTGTACTTCGTATCTCTGAATTCTTGCCTGAATTGCTGATCAAAATGAAGTGTTTAGATGTCTATTTATAGAGATTTCGTTTATAACTGAAGGGACACGTCTATTTGAAGTGAGGCCGACTTGTATGATTGAGTGTAGGTTGGCTCAATGGCAGGAATAATTTCCTCAACTTAAAAATTCAATATCTCACAAACTATTGGGAGTTTTGGGGCAAATAAAGGCTCGCTAGAAAGAGGAAAAAATCCTCTTTAAGATGGTCTAGGATACATTTTCAAATGATGCCTCCAAAGTGTCCAAAATAATTTTTCTTTGTGACTGCCCTTAAATTTTATGCATAAAATTTTTGGGATAGCATGGCTTCTTCATTCTTTGGCTTCTTCATTGTTATCAATGTCATCATAGGATCATAGAGTCATTATGTAGGAGTGCAACATCCATGTAGCATGACACATGAACAATGTCATGATATACTAGTACAGTGATAGTGCAACATCATTAGGATAACTCCAAAATAATCTTCCAACCATCAAATTGTTATGAACGAGCTCAAGAAAAGATAGAAAAGAGAGATCAACGCCTTAGAATTCAGCCTCTTCGAGGGAGCAACCTCCTTTACTTTACATAAATGAACAATTCTTGGATTATACAAATGACAAAACCTCCTTTCTATATATAGGAGTCTAAGGAGTCACAATATAACCCAGCCGACCTAACAATAATAATATAAGGCCACAAAAATAACAAT
>APFE031376692.1:118825-129728 GCA_000404065.3 Pinus taeda
TTCTTTTGTTCTCATCATTAGTTTCCTTTAGTACCTTTTCACCATTAGTGACCATTCCTTGTAGCAACTTATTCATATTTATTGTCAATTCTTCCATCTTATCATCCATGCCATCAATTTTAGCGTTCATGCCATTCATCTTAGCGTCCATGCCATTCATTTTAGCTTTTACGCCCTTCATTAAATAATCCATCTTAGCTTCTACACCTTTCTTTAAACCATCCATCTTAGCTTCTACATCTTTCCTTAAACCATCCATCTTAGATTCTGTTGCTTTTTGTGCAAGTGACACTTGTGCACTTGGTCTTGTAATTTTGATATATCATGTTGCATTTCTTTCTCTTCTTCATGAGTCATGCTAGAGCTTTCAGGTTCCTTACTAAGTGTTTGCATTTTCTTTCCTCGGGGCATCAGTTACCGATAATAATGCTCTACTATGCCCTTTGAATTCCTTCAAAATAAATTTTCAAACCAAGCTTAAGCAAAAATTTAAGAAAATCTACACACCTTTTTTCACTTTGTAGGAGCTTGATATTGCCTCTAATGTATCTCTGTACTTTCTGATCATCTAGTTCTGAATTTGTGACCTGTAGTAGCCCTATGTGTCCTCTTTCCAATGCCACCAGTCTAATCCAAATTGGATTCTCCAAGGAAGAGTTATGCGAAATCTCCCACAATGACCTGATTATGGACTAGTTCAGTAGGGTGAACTTGTACGATGTGCCACGAGTCCTTGTTTCGTCTTTTGGCTCTAAAAAATATATACAAGAAACTACAGTCCGTCCTCTTTCTGCACCTTCTTACGAAATTTCAACCCAATGCTCAGAGAAAAAGTTATGATGATTTTCCCCAGGTCACCTGTTTGGAATGTAATTCAGGAGTCTGCAAAAAGACCAACTTCCTCAGATCATATATCTGCAAATACAGCACAAAACGCTTTGAAATTCGGACCCGAGATTCAACGCGATGTCTTCTCAAATGGATTTTGTTTTTAGCTTCTGAAACGTCGCAGAACAAAAGTTATTGCGAAAATGCCACGATGACCTGTTTGGAGCAGCGAAACCCTAGAATCCAAAGCTCTGATACCAAATGTTATGAACCAGCTCAAGAAAAGATAGAAAAGAGAGATCAACGCCTTAGAATTCAGCGTCGTCGAGGGGGAAACCTCCTTTACATTACATAAATGAACAATTCTTGGATTATACAAATGACAAAACCTCATTCCTATATATAGGAGTCTAAGGAGTCACAATATAACCCAGCGGACCTAACAATAATAATATAAGGCCACAAAAATAAATGGGGGCAATAGGGGCACAACAATATTAATAAGGGGTACAACTACAATAGTAATGGGGTAATCACTAGTATTATAGGGACCCAACACAAATGATCTCCAACCATGTTATCAAAACCTCATCAAGTGCCATCGTCAATTGTGGTCATTCATCAAGAATATGACATCATCAAATGTAGCCCTCCATATGTCATCAAGGGCTTCTAAATACTTGGTACTTGGCACTTCTTAAGACTTCTTCATTAGTGACTTGAAATATTAATTGATGACATTCTTATGAAACAAGAATTATGACATCATCATTTGGAACCAAGGATCTCAACAATATTTTCCATCTCTGCTAGTGCAATATTGACATCAATGACAACCTAGATTAACAATCTCTGTCATTGATGGCAATATTCTTGCCATTTCAACATTCTCTCCCCCTTTGACATCAATGGAAAACGGGGTGCCCAAGTACTCCCCTTGTTAAGCTGCTTCTTTTCTTTATGAATAGTAGTTCTTCATAGGTATGTTACCCCCCCTGTCATGGTGCTCTTATTTCTGGCAATGTGATCCATGATAGATGTTCTTGAATTCCTTCATGTGATGAACCAACTCCCGCTCATGAAATATTACCTGCTAATGATCAAGTGGAAGAGATCTTTAATAATAATCCATCGGATGAATAAGGATTATATTCTTCAAGGAGTGTTCCTAAGAGATGATCTATCAAAGAATGATTGTCCATATAGCTCATCAAAGATTTCATAAGACTCATTCACGGATGGCTTCTATAAGAATGCCTAATCATCATAAGATCCCCCTAACTGTATGCATGGTCTTCCTCTTGGCAAAGTTTCCCCATCAAATGCTTAGATTGTCAAAGATCAGGTCAACAACATGTGTTGTTGGCTAGAGAGTTCAAGAGATTTTCGGATTTTATTTGCTTCCTTCTCCATACTTGTGTAAATTTCTTTTCTGGCATAGTTCTATTTTGAGTAGGTGCCCAAGTCAAGTTACAATTACGTGCCATATGTCCAATGTTATGACACTTGAATCACTCTGTTGTTCATGAATAAGAATTCATGACTTGTTGCAAAATTGCTTCTCGAATATTGATGGGGAACATTATAATTATCTTTGTGATATGCCCTACAGTCTTTTGCCATGTGCCAAAAGTTTGTACAATAATAGCAATAACCAAGAAATATACTTTGGTACCTGGGAGAAGAAGGTTTCCTTGATGTACTTCTGAAGTCTTTTTGCCTTGGGATCCTTTGATGATAACCATTTCTTCTTGCATCCTTGACATCATCTACATTTCTTCTTGGAGGAAGGTTTCTTCCATAGTTGTCTTGACTCTTCTCCTTGCCTTTATTGGAACTGGGAGCATCAACATTTCTTCCAGGCTTCCTCACATCCTTGCTGTTTGAAGAATTAGGGTTTGCATCATTCTTGCTTGAGGATTCACCTGCATAACCAAGACTTGATTTATCAAGGGGAGACCTTTGATGATTTAAGATGTCATCTAGGGTTTGAGAGCTTTTCAAGTTCTTATTCAGCAAGTCAACTTCCTTTTTAAGAAAGACAATTTCTCCTTTCAACTTCTCACAATCTTCATCTTTAATAACTAGTTGCTTCTTCATTTCTTCCATCATCTTGGTTGCTTCACATGATTGGGCCTTAAGAGAAGTGATTTCTGATTTTAACTTGGTGATGTCATCATCCTTTTCTTCTAGTTGGAATCTCATGGTGTTTCTCTCCTTTTTTGCTTCATCAACTTTTCCTTCTATGAATGTCAAATCTTCCATAACCTTCTCAGCTCCTTGTGCTTGTTTCCTTGCTTCTTCTAGTTGAGATCTAAGGGAGGAGACCTCTTCCTTGTATTGACCAATCTCTACTTCAAGTTTGTTCAAGCTTTTATGCCTTTGATCAAGGTGGCTTGACAAGGTATCTTCCCGTTTCTTTTCCTTATCCAATTGATTTGTCATGGATATGACTTCTTCATGATGCTTTCTCTTGTTTTAATGAAATTCTTCCTTAATCTTGGCGAGCTCCACATCTCTTTCTTGTACTTGAAGTTTGACAAGGTCAACTTTCTTCCTTGTCTTGTCCTGGTCACCAACTTGCACTTTCTTCTTAAGTTCCTCATTTTCCTTTTTCAAATTGTTAATCTCTTCCATGGTAGCCATAAGCTTAGTGAGAATATCTTCTTCAAAATATTTTTCATTCTCTTCATCTTCTAGGTCTTCTTTAGCCTTGATGTTATCACTCTTATCTTCACCTTCCTTGATGGGCTCTAGATTTCCTTCTTGTTTTCCATCATTTTCTTGACTAGAGATCATTGTCAATGCTCTTTTTGAGTGAAGATCATGAATTTTATCCCATATGTCTTTTGCTGAGGAACATTTTTCAAAATTGGCCTTCATAGAATCAGGTAGCCCATTCAAGATTTCTTTCATTGCTCTTGTGTTATGTTCATTGGATTCTCCATCCATCATGCTATCAACAATCACCGATTTCCAGACTTCATTGCCTTGAGTCTTTAAGAATTTCCTCATTCTTGCCTCCCATATATCAAATTTTCCATTGAACAATGGAGCCTTCATAAATTGATTGACTTCAATTTCGGTGGTTGAGGGAGACACATCTTTAGGAGGATTGGAGACTTTCTTCCTTGGCTTCACCATTTGTGTTCTAATGATCAACCTTCAAGCTGTTAGGCTTTGAGTGAAGGTACTAGCTCTGATTCCAATTGTTGGAAACACTGAGAGGGGGGTGGATCAATATTTCTTTTCAATTGTTACTTTTACCAGTTAGATCACTTATATTTAGAACATAAAATGAACAATAAGAATAAATGCTTTTATTAATTTATTCAATAAATCAAGTACAATATATGTAGGGCTCCAACCCTAGGTGAAGACATCGATCTTCAATCTCCCAGGCTCCAACCTGCATTTGCCAAGCACCGACTTGGACTTCCAAGGCTCCAACCTTGTCAATTTTGAGGCATCAACCTTAAGGGCTCCAACCCTATACCTGGTTCAGGCTCCGACCTGGTTTCTTGAGGACTCTGATCCTCTAGGGCTCCAACCCTATCTTATCCAAGGCACTAACCTTGAGTTTAGGAGCACCAACTCCAAGGACACCAATCATATATTTTCCAAGCACCAACTTGGACTTTCTAAGGCACCAACCTTGTTAATTTTGAGGCACAAACCCCAAGGGATCCAACCCTATAGCTTCACTTTGTCAATGTATGTTTGGTTATACTTCACAACTCCTAATGTTTTTTTCAACAAGCCTTATCAATCTTCAGTGATGCCTTCACTTAGTCTCCATGTCACATCATCAATGACAACCTTGTTCTTCACATGAAGGTGTCACCACTACTCTTCATGTTACCCAAACAAAACTTCTTGAAGGTCACCTCATAATGGCCTCAATGCATCATGGTCTTCAATGATCTCCACAAATCTTCAATATGCTACTTCACAAAGTTCTCCAACTCTGCCCTATTCTATTCCCAAGAGAAGACCTCAACCAACTCTATTTGTTCAATCCCAATAAATCAACACTTTGACCACGACAACTATGACAACTTCAACCACGGCAACTACGACAGCTTCGACCACGACAACTTTGATCACGGCAACTACGACAACGTTGACCATGGAAACTACAACAACTTCGACCACGGAAACTACGACAACTTTGACCACGGAAACTACGACAGTTTCGAACACGGAAACTACGACAGCTTCGACCATGGCAACTATGACAGTTTTGAACATGGAAACTACGGTAGCTTCGACCACTACAACTACAACAACTTCGACCACAACAACTATGACAACTTTGACCAAGATTTTATGCCCAAATAGAATTATCCTTTTTTTCGTCCTAAACAATAGTCTCCTTGTTCTCCTCGGCCTTCTGTCTTCTCTTGTACTCCATATCTCTAAACTTTTGCATGAATTTCTGATCAAAATGAAGTGCTCAGACGTCTATTTATAGAGATTTCATTTATAGCTGAAGGGACACATCTATTTGAAGTGAGGCTGACTTGTATGACTGAGTGTAGGTCGGCTCACTGCCAGGAATAATTTCCTTAACTTAAAAATTCAATATCTAACAAACTATTGGGAGTTTTGGGGTAAATAAAGGCTTGTTAGAAAGAGGAAGAAATCCCCTTTAAGAGGGTCTAGGATCCATTTTCAAAGGATGCCTCCAAAGTGTCCAAAATAAATTTTCTTTGTGACTGTCCTTAAATTTTATGCATAAAAATTTTGGGACAACATGAGGAATGTTCGGGACAACATGGCTTCTTCATTCTTTGGCTTCTTCATTGTTATCAATGTCATCATAGGATCATAGAGTCATGATGTAGGAGTGCAACATCCATGTAGCATGACGCATGAACAATGTCATGATATACTAGTGCAGTCATAGTGCATCATCATTAGGATAACTCCAAAATAATATTCCAACCATCAAATGATCTCCAACCATGTTATCAAGACCTCATCAAGTTCCATCATCAATTGTGGACATTCATCAAGAATATGACATCATCAAACGTAGTCCTCCATATGTCATCAAGGGCTTCTAAATACTTGGCACTTAGCATTTCTTAAGACTTCTTCATTAGTGACTTGAAATATTAATTGATGACATTATTATGAAACAAGAGTTATGACATCATCATTTGGAACCAGGCATCTCAACAATATTTTCCATCTCGGCTAGTGCCATATTGACATCAATGACAACTTAGATTAACAATAATATGACCTCATATGAAGTATGAGGTGGTTGACTACAATTGAGGAACTCTCATTGAAAGTTCCCGGAAATGAAATGTGTGAAGAAAGTCAGGTAGAGATCGTGGAATATGCAACCATGGTAAAGGCAATCAACATCCAAAAGACCAAGAAGATTTGACTAGGATATCTCCATGGAAGATATGAAGACTCTGATGAAGTCTGAAAAAGAAAGAGACCCTTGATAATATATATATCTTTGGAATATATGTTGATATGTATGCAAGATGAAGATGCAAACTAGAAGATGTCACGATGAAAGACCATCAAAAAGGTAATGTTGATTTTAATGTCCATTTCTTTATTTTTACAAATATCTGGATGGGTTTATCTAGGGATGTCAAGGGAAGATCTATGGATGCCTTCCACCACCAATGCACATGTTGTAGGATGAACGATCCTTAAGTAAACATGGCATGAAGAAAGTAACATGGCATGAAGAAAGGCCAGATATGGATTGATGGATCCCTTTCCGATGATGACATCGCTGACTCATGGATGAAAGTGATGGATGGTCAGTGCCCTATGTAGAAGTCCCAAACATGTAGACTCCTAGATAACGAAAAGAAATTCATGATATCGTGAAGAGGAGTTCTTCACGAAGTTGGTTGTCCCATCATCTCCACCTGAGGAGTTGTTGTAGGTCCCTAATTAAGAGGGAGCCTAGAAACAAGTTTCTTACTTGGAAGAAACTTGGAAACTCCTAAGCCAAGAGGGAGCTTAGGTACATTCCTTTTGTAGGAATGAGTACATTCCTTTATTGGAATAGATATGTCCTCCCTAATCAAGAGGGAGAGATAGACACATCATTCTTGTCCTCACTTCGGAAGACCGAACAGAGGATTGGGTAAACATCTAGCATTCGATGCTCTTTAAGGATGCATTAGGGCATCTAAGATAAGAATAATCGTTGAGGACCGATATTCTTTGAAGACCGGGAATCCAAGATAAGAATAGTACTAGTGGAACACACCCCGAGAACCTTGGTGGGGTATGTTCTGAGAGAGACAGTGATGAGGTTGCTTATACATCATTGGTCCCGCCAGCATTGTGCTCAGATCTCGTGGATAGATAGAGCTATTAGGCAAGGCCTTGCTATGTGACAATGTTGGTTGATATGATGCTATACAAATGGGTTACCAATTCGACTCTTCTTATGAGAAATTCTTCAGATTGAGAATGACCAAGTACCATTATGAATACCTCCCTAGTTAAGAGAGAGTGTTGAAAAGAATAATAACATGTGTAATTGTGATTTTATGTAATTGATGAGAATAAGAAAAATAAAATTATTATTGTAATAATTGTCTCATGGGTTTCATGAGAAATGAATTTTATTTTTAGTGATGGCTCTTGTTACCACTCAAACTAGCAGGGGACCTAAGGGGGATCCCTAAAGGGCCAATGCTAAGCCAAGGGCAACAAATGGAGATTTAGCCCACTATCACCTTTTAACTAAGGCTCCCTTCTATTTACGAACTTTTACCTATGGGAGGAGACCTAGTATATTATGGAGTCACCGATGAAGGATAAACCTATGAAAGGATGTGGAGTGACCCGAGTAATCTCTTTCCCAGAAGAGTTAGAAAGATAGAGCTTGCTTGCTTTCTAAGCACGATACAATCTCTTCTAGGGAAAGGAAAGGAGGATTCAATGGTTAGGTTTATGGGATATGGCTTATGAACGAACTTCCCAATCCTTAAAATCCTTATTGTAATTGGTATCGCAGATGATTCTTGAAGAATTGTCTTTTCAAGGAAAGGGACCACATGGGACCAAGTGGACCCAGTCTAGGATAGGGGGAATGAGTATAGAAACCAATCGTACTCTTACCATAGACGAGGTGGGGAAATGATCAAAGAAAGAACTTTCACATGTAGGTATTGATTTGATCCTATGAGGTACCAGCCTTGGAGATGCTAAGGAAAAGTTTGATCCCAGAGCTAGGACTTGGCATCTCTCCTAACTCCACCATCGGAATGGTTTCAAAATTGGAGGAGACCTTGAGGGAACATCAGTGCAAGAGACCTTAGGAGATCAAACTTTCTGGATGGCTAGCTTGTTGGGAAATTGATTCCCTAGGTGCCCCAACTTGGCTAGACCTGGAAGAAGGTGAAAGAATGTGGTTTTTGGTGACCACCTCTTGGTAGATCAGTGCCTTAATATTTTGGAGAATGGAGTCTATGATGAATATGAGTAGGATTTCTTGGTTCTCAGTCAAGGAGGCTTTAAGACCACTTCACTAACCTTCTAGGTCTAGGAGAAGCAATCTTATAGCTTTTATACTTCAATGCTAAAGGGAATGTCGTATCAAGGTCAAATTCTTCGATAGATTTACCCCTAGGACATTTCGTTCATATTACATGGCCCATACATTGAGAGATGCTATTATGGAGACAAAATTCCACAATTTTAAGCAGTAAATGCATGCAACAATTAGCCCTAGAACAATGAAAATCCCAATCCAATGTATATGACAGAGTAAAACAAGAATAACATTAAAAACATGTAATTACATGTAACATAATATATCCAACCATTCACAATTGACAAGAGAGAAGCTCTAAGGGAAGATATACCAATATCCACACATCAAAATTCATCCATAAAGCTCCAATTCATCCACTAAGAAAAAGTGCGAAATTCTCAAGAGAGAGAAGAGACCCAATCCAAAGTGACGATGAGAAAATGAGCTCATCTCACTTGTATTTATACACAATTTAGGCGTTCGAATTAGCCTCGGCCTACATAAACTCCAAAAATAAAATAATATTCTAATAATTCAACTTTTTGTGACAAGCCCACCAAACTAGCTCATAAATGAAAAAAGTAAGCAGCTCAAGAGGTCAAATAATAATCTGTGCATGTCGTAGGACCTTCTAAGAGGCCTAATGAGGTCCATGGGTGCCACAATGAAGAATAAGACCCTCAAAAGTAGTGGACAAGGGGTTGGCCCCTTGTAATAACCTATGGTGCTCCCAATGACATGTGAGGGCAAAGTGTCCCTATGGGTATCCAAACAAATCAAAGATGCCTGTAGATTGCCTGCAAGGGCTAGGATGATGGTGTGGGTGATGTCAGATCATCATGCAAGTCCTGGATCATCTGCCAAGTGTATGGTGTAGATTTGAGGCCAGCTGGGCATGATGGATTAGGTGCATCCTCGTCCAATAAGTGAACCACAAGCAATATTTGAACGATTGTGGGGATCCATGGAGTGTAATCTGCTGCTGTGGAGGCCCATGTGTTAAAATTTGCAACTAGGTCCAAACTCCATGTGGGTCATCTTATTTATGGCAACTGATATTTTTCTTGGACTCCTCTAATCGAGCGGTGTAGAATTGATCTAAAGATCATCTGATTCCGATAAGTATTCATGGAGATATGAATTTATTTGTGTTATGGGACAATTTGTCAAGGTCGGCCAACAACCAAATAACCCCCATGCGTGTTCAACGTTTTAGTATAAAATGAGGTGACTTGATAGTCATTGACACACACACTTCACTCTTGATTTCTCTCCACTTGTTTTGGGTTTTAGTGGCAGGAGAAATCTAAGAGGATGAAGCCCTAAACGCAGGTCTAAAAGAGATCTACACCTTTGATCTAAATATGCCCTAGCTGCTATCATAAGGAAGCCCTAGCCGCTGTCATAAGGAAGCCCTAGCCACAATCATGAAGCCCTAGACGCAGTCATGAAGGAGATATGGCCACAGATATAAGAAGCCCTAGCAGCTGTCTTGTGAGGAGATCTGGCCACAGTAAAGATGCTCCTATATGTTGCCTCAAGAAATCTCTATTCGCAGTCTAGAGAGACCTAATCTAAGGTCATCCATCCATAGTCAAAAAGCCCTAATTCCCTGTCCAAATGGAAGCCCTAGCTGCAACAAGGAGAGGACTGGATAGCGTGGACGTTTGAGGGCTATTTCAGGGGTACAGTTAGAGGACAAAATGAATGATTGGAGGAGGTCAAGGCAAGGAGGGTTTGCTAGAGGATGCAACAACTGTTTGAGGGTGACAAGTCCATGCATTGGGCTTGAATCTTCCCTTAAGGAACAACGTGACAATCGCAGCAAGAAGGAGTATTCAGCATGGAGAAATAAGGTTGTTTTGAAGCTATTCAAGAAGGTCATGAGGCTATTTAGGAGGGCAGAGTTAGGGGAGATTAGGATAAGATCCGTTGAGGTACCTTTGGAGGATCAAGTATCATATTTGCGCTGCCTGGAAGCTATAGGAAGACTGTGTGTTAGGCTGCATGCCATAACACCACAGTCAAGGATTGTTTTGATGACTGTTAGATAGGACTACCTTGAATAATGAAGGCTGCCCTATATGCCATTCAATGTAGCAAACAGAGACCTTAAATAGTCCTTGATGAATGCTGTCCCATCTACCATCCAATGCAACAAGATAATAAAAGCTACAATGAGATGCAGCATGATGGGCACAGTGAGGTACAGTATGAGCCAACACTGGTGGGTGCAGTATGATGATAAGGTACAACTTGATGATGCATCCCAGGGAGGTGCAGCATGATGATAAGGTGCATCAGTATGATGTGTGTAGCATGGTAATGAGGTCCAACATGATGATTGAGTGCAACACAGTGAGGAACAACATGGTGATGGAGTCACCCTAGATCAGTGGAAGCAGTATGTTATGAAACCAGCGCAAGAAAATATAGAAAAGATAGATCAACGCCTTTGAATTCAGCCTCTTCGAGGGGGCAACCTCCTTTACATTACATAAATGAACAATTATTGGATGATTCAAATGATAAAACCTCCTTTCTATA